>JPJZ01001090.1:0-21917 GCA_000750815.1 Pseudogymnoascus sp. VKM F-4516 (FW-969) | reverse complement strand
ATGGGGCGGGCGGGATATAACATAGTACAGCAATTTAATCGCTGGACCACGGGAATAAGGGTCTCCCCGTTCATCGTCCCTGTCCTGGCCTGGCCTTGCCTTGTCTTGCCCAGCAGCCCAGCAGCAGCCCAGCGACGATGAGGGCGTTTGCCGTCGCCCGCCGGCCGCGCGCCGTTGGTGTTGCCAATCTATATCCTCGTCCGGACGGCTGCATGTCTGCTTGCTGTATATATATATTAACCCATGGTTCTGCCAGAGTAGGCCGACGCAAGCTACAGCTACTCAATCGTCCGGATCGACTCTTCGGCGCCAATCCTGCATACCAGCTGCCAGCTGCCACGGCCACTTACCGTCATATCAATATCATACCCTACCACTTAGCTAGCCTTCTCCTCGGGACCGGTGATGATTGCTGCACGAACTACATTCTTAGAATGAAAAAATAGAAAGGTACTCACTCCCCAACGGGCCCCCAATTGCCGATATGCAGGGAACCCCCTAGACCACAGCTCCTGACCGATCACCACCCACCACACTCTCCCGCGTCTCGCCTCGTTTCGCCACCACCCATGACGGCATTGCCACCGTTGATATAAGCCACGCCAGCCCGTCCGTCGCCTTGCCACATCCCAGCAGCGCGTGTCGCGGATGCCAAGTTTCCCGAACCTCACTCCGTCTTCGAAACCGAACCTCCCGCCATCGACACGCCGCTCGTGCCCCGAAACGACACACACGCGACGCTCGTGGCGCTCGCTGGGGGGTGCAGGGAGATGAGATGCTGCACTGCACGTACTGTCGTCCCGTCCACCACCAAACGGTTCTCACCCACGACGTTTGTAGACCCCCTATTCTATTCCATCCCCCTTTTCCTAAACACCACAGCAGCACACCCTCATTCCCCAAACCGTTCCTGTCCTTCCATCCACCACACATCTCGTATCCCCCTTCCCCCGGAATCCCACAATAAGCCTCCCACACACCCCCTTTCCAGCCTGCGCCAGGACCGTGCCACAGCATCACGCTGTGCTTCCCTCCCCGGCTTCCCATCTCAGGCCACCTCTCCCATCACACCTCCCCGTCCACATCCCCGGGTCGTCATTAATTCCAATAGTCCTTGTATTCGCTACCAGACTCCTACTCCCCGAGGATAACCGCCAAACGTGCCACTGAAACACAGCCAGTTATCATTTACCCCCATATCCAGCCCCAAGAAAGGGGCTCAACGCCACCCAACACCTCACCGCCCTACCCATTTCATCCCATCCCATCTCTCTCCTCACCGCCCGCTAGCCACATCCACGCGCAGCATACTTGTCTCCATCCATCCCTAGCCTCTCGGTCCAGCTCCCGAGCGCGTGGCGGCCGCGCTTTGCAGCGCACGCACGGGACTTGCGTGCGTGTGGGGAGGGTTATGCGATGCGGGTTGTGCGGTGTGGTGAAACAGGAGAGCCAGGTACGGTGAGGGCGTGCATCAGTTGGTGGGATGTCCAGTTGGATTGAACGCAACGCAAATAAAACAAGATTCGACTGATGACACAGTACACCCTCGAGATGAAGCCCACGTTTCGCTCAAAGGGGGACAAAAACTGGTCCGCCGGGCGCCACATCCATATATTGTGGCGTGTGCGAACGGGAAGTGATAGACCTTAATATGCGGCTATAACCTGCCTTGCTTGGACGTCCAAAGTACCCTTCCTCCTTTCATATACCACCCATTGGAGTCGTATCACGCGTTCCTGTGCCCGGTGGGACGCAGTCAGGCCCCAGTCGGGGCCCAGTCAGGGGTCGTAGATTGGCCTTTTGCCATCCATTCCCCGTCCAGGGCGACGGTGTGGAGTAGACAGATGCATATTTCTTCGGGATAGGAGGGATAGTGCAGGGATCGAGCAAGCGGAAGGGATGGGTAAGGCTGGTGTGGATTCGTGGAATGTTCTTTATGGAAATTGGGGATGATGCAAGGGCTGGTAGGGGGGTATAGCTGAATCCTGTATAGTTGTTCGTCCGCCGTTGGAACTACGGGTTCTTCTGAACCTGTATATCGAGATCGAGTATAACCCGGGGTTGGAGTTCGTTGGCGTGCCTGGGGTATAGTA
Organism: Pseudogymnoascus sp. VKM F-4516 (FW-969); assembly: GCA_000750815.1. NCBI lineage: Eukaryota > Fungi > Ascomycota > Leotiomycetes > Thelebolales > Thelebolaceae > Pseudogymnoascus > Pseudogymnoascus sp. VKM F-4516 (FW-969). Next base: position 19,824 of record JPJZ01001090.1, on the reverse strand, counting down.
CACGATATCCGGATGCGTGCACCGAGGTAGGGGTCGGTCTAGGGGGTGATGCATTCTCACATGTGATGGATGTTAGAATCGTGGATGCATATTGTCTTCCCATCTAGCACGCTGAGGAATCAATCAATAAGCGGAAGGGTGTGATAAAATACCGCACGACTCTGGGGATTTTGATGTTGCCGCCTGGCTTATGGGTTACCCGGTTGGAAAGTGAGGTTATCATGTGCGTGCTGACAGGCGGGAAGGGACGATGCGAGGACCTGAGTGGAGAATGGCGGGGAATGCTTATCATGTGTTTGCCTGTTCCTTGGGGGAAGCAGGGACGAGATCCCCTGGCCCGAAATCGTCCTGCATGCATGTACGCAGAAAGGTAGTTCCTGGGCTGCCTTGTCGACATTGTGTTGTTATCCTTGGATGTGATATCTTTCTTGTCCAACGCTGTTGTTGAGCAGGGCCTCTATGACTTCTACCCCGTAACCATAGTATGCTGAGTTGTTTGGAGCAGCAATTGCGACCTATGCTTAATAAAAATATATGATTATTTTCTGGCTTTGTAAACTGAATCGGATTAACTCTGTGTTTAGAGTATCTATAGAATAATTGAATCCATTATTTTAATTTATTTGCGGTAGAAATTATATTATAACTTTTGAGCTTGAAATATGTATCGCCCCAGCAAAAATCCGTCAACCACCATAGTACCCAAAAGACGAACAAGAGTATTTACTTGACTCTTACAGATATATAAAAATGTATTCAAACATCAATTCTTATATATAGTCGTCACCCGCCACTACACTATGAACTTCACAGCTGAAGCAAGGCCAGTAATTAAATATTAACATTTGAATGCTATGATACATGAACAGCCATTGACGCCGAAGGGATATCTCAAATGCCCACCCATAATTAGAGCTTCGCTATGCACAGTCATAAGCACCTTATTTACATACTTGCTTTGAATTACACACGTTCAGACGATAGGCCCCAGATTAGCCCCCGAGCCCAATGAGCTTCTTCCATTTACTCTCGTCGACCTCCGATCCGTCGCCGGGGTAACCCAGAGAGTCCCGATTATCGTCGATGATTCTCCCGTACTCGAGGAGCAGGCGGTACATATACACCTAGTCCACATATTAGCTTGATGGCCGACGTTGCAAGGAGAATGCGGGGGAAGGTATGAGAACAGGCAACAAAAGGGGTATGCAAAGAATGGTACTAACCTCCATGTCCTCCCTCCTCAGCACCTTCGTAGCCCACTCCGACCCCCTCTTCGCAATCAGCCTCCCCTCAAACTCATGCCGCTGCACATACACATCCTTATTAACCCAGTCCTCCCCTCCCTCATTCCCCTCCGCATTTCCATACCCAACAAAATACGTTAACAAGCTATACAGCTCGCGATACTCGACTCCTAGCGGCACAAAGTGCACCCACGCGAACAGACGCGAAGTATGCCACTCCTTGAACACCGTGCTCTTGATCGGTAGGCTGCGGCTCTGCAGCAGAGCGCGAAAGCGTGCAGAGATCCCGTCTCCGTCCACGTCAAGGATGTACCTGTTCTTGAACTGCTCAGCGAGCAATGTCGGGGTTTGGAACCTATGCTCTCCCTCAAAACCGTTGCATTTATCGACGCAGAAACCCCCATCAGCGAACTTGGCATCGGTGTGCTCGAGGGCGTACTTGGCAGGCTGGAATAAGAGGAGCCCATCCTTTCCGTAGACATTGGGGTGTAGAGGGTCGGTTCCAATGACCTCGACGTTGGTGTTGGCCATCACTTTGCTATCGAGTCTGTCAATCAATCTGCGTCTTTGCATCTCGTCAAAATTGAGTGAGCCCGTTGGTTGTGTGATTGCGCCACGCCAGTACATCGTGTCGTGCTTATCCTCCCAGGCATAGTCATACTTATCATCGTATTCGTAATTTCCGGTCTTGGTAGTATCCCAGTAGAGTCCGGATGGGTAGAGGATGTCATTATTAACGTTTGTCTTACCGTCACTGAAAATTGGGACGAGTCGGCCAGTGTTTCGCAGGTCCATAGGCTCGGAAAGCATGGTATGAAGTTCAGAAATGTAAGGGCCCACAAAGCAGAGGTCCAGGGATCGATTGTGGTTTTGAATAAAGGTATTGTTGCTTCGAGGAGTTATAATGATATCGAAGTAGTCATCGTTTCGAGCTAGTGATCCGGGAGGGCATGCCTCCTTTACAATAGACATGTAGCGTATCACCGACCTATCTTTCCATCCTGGGTCCACCACAGTTCCTTTCGGCGCTGCATCTTCCCAGAGACCAGGCAGATGCTTCGAAAATTCGTTCTTCGTATGCTCACTTCCAGCCCTAGACTGTTCTTCGGTCTTTAGAAGTTTCTGGACGTCGTCCCAAGGAACCGTTACGCGTGGTTTGGTAAGCTTGTTGATGGCAATATCCATGTCTGGCAGGTCCTTGACGAAAGACTGAATCATTTCAACGAAACTATCCGTCCTCTCCCATACTCTTGTACCCTGGTTCACATCCATCACAGCCCCATCTCGTATGTGAACTCCCACAACCCCATCGTTTACTTTCTCATGCATGCGCCCCGCCAACGACCGAATCTCTTTTGGGTCCACGCCCCAAAAGGGTCTTAAATCATCCATGATCTGTTGAAAGGGACCGACGACTGCAGAATTTCCGGCCAAACCAAAGTCGCCCAGAATTTCAACCTTCCGGTCACGAGCAAACTTGTACCACTTATCAAAACCTGGTGGTGGATTCCTTCCATATCGTTCTCGGTAGTTTAGAACAACGCTGGAGAAGTTTTGGGAGATGGCTTTCCCTTTCTCCTGGTATTTGTCCCATATTGCGTCTTTTTTGAGAATTTGCCTATGAATTGGGTGGCGATCATCGACAAGGTTCGCATCGTAGTCGCCGTGGACGTTGCTCCAATCTTTGAGCTTCGGGAGCTATTGCCATACGTTAGACATTGTGGGGCTCTGAGAAAGGGAGGGGTACATACTTCGGGGTCTGGTTTTGCCTCTACTGGGAGAACAACATGAAGGACTCTTCGTGGGGCATCAGCGCCAAACAGTATGAAAGAATTCACAACAATAGCAAGAAAAGCAGCAGTGCTAAACAGCGCAATGATTTGTCGCGTGCTTAGGTTAAAGGAAGGCATGGCTGACACTCGTATTCAACACTGGCGCTGGAAAGAAGGACAAGAAGGATTATAAACGTTGAGAAACCGTCATCTCTACCTGTAGTGTTTCTACTACGCCGGCGAGATACAAAATCATTCACGTTGCTGCAGAAGAGGGGGAGAATTAAGTACGAGAAGGGGATAGCTACTCAATAAACTCACATAGTGTAGCCTGGGCGGAAGCTCCAACCGCGATTGATAGGCTATAAATGGACATTGAAATTACAGGGGGGGCGGGAATATCACGTGACAACTAAAATTCCAATGGTCGTCGGGATTGAATGAACATGAAGCTGCAAGCCCAGGAACAACAATCCACCTCCAGCAATGCCTCCACGGTTACCCGCCCTCACGGCGGCTCTTCGCCCAGCGCAGAACACGAATGGCATTGTCTCGGCATTCCTCGTACCGTTCCTTCAGGCGAGAAACGCCTCGATTCTCTCGAACCTCCAGGACAAAGATGAGGCATACAGCAAGCGCATAAGGCGCGGTCGTGGTCCATCGTCTGGCAAGGGAAAAACATCCGGGAGAGGTCACAAGGGTCAGAAGCAGCACGGAAGTGTGCCAGCGAGATTCCAGGGTGGTCAGACTACACAGGATGTCGTGCACCACCAGAAGGGAGGAGAGAATTTGTATGTCGCCCGAGAGCAATTGCGAGAGCACCCCAACTGTGGCTGTAGCGCATGTCCCTAACATCTTTTTAGCTTCTCCGTCGAGATGTCGCCCATCAACCTCAACCGCATACAGGATTGGATCGATCAGGGAAGGCTGGACCCAACCAAGCCGATCACAGTCAAGGAGCTAGCCGAGTCGCGGTGCCTCCACGGCGTCAAGAACGACGGTGTGAAGCTCCTGGCGCGCGGGAAGGAGGAACTGAAAACCCCAATCAACATCCTCGTATCGCGCGCCTCGGCTGCGGCCATCGAGGCCGTTGAGGCCGCAGGAGGAAAGGTCACGACCCGCTACTACACCAAGCAATCTCTCCGCCGTCTCCTCAAGGGCGAGTCCGAGTCGTCCTCAACTCCTCTCGGAATGACCTCAGCAGAAGATAGCGCCGAGTCAACCGAATCCCCGATCCTCGCACAGGCCAAGCCATTCTCTTACCGTCTCCCGGACCCAACGAGCCGTAAGGACATCGAATACTACAGAGACCCAGCACACAGGGGATACCTGAGCCACTTGATCGCAGAGGGCGAAGGACCATCGCTGTTCTTCAAGGCGCCGAGTGCGACAGTCAAGAAGCAAAAGAAGAAGGTCAGCAAGGAGGGTATTGTTAAGGGAGAGAACAAGCTGTGGTAGATGTCAGATTAGACGATATGATCTTGTATTATGAGGGAGGATATTGTACTATCTGGAGGAGAGGATGTACGGCATAGATGAGGCAGAGAAATGGTCCTAGAATATCTAGAGTGCTAGATAAGCATATGTACAATACTTTATTTTCTAAGTCTCTGGTCTATGTGCTTTAAATACTCGGCGCAATGCATTGCAAATGCCCTTTCTAAATGCAACAATATCGCTCTCGCAGTCGTCATCTATGCGCGTCTCGGCCGCAGGCTGCTCTATAATTTCGCGCTCTCTCTCACCTGTGCTTTACCAGCAGATGCCTCTGTCTCCTCCGCATCCCCACCCTTAAATACCTCTCCAAACCCCTCAAACATCGCCAACATCCCCGGCTCCGCCTTCTTAATCAACCCGTCTTGAAGTGTCGTTGCCACATGGACTCCACTTGGACTCCACAGCTTACTCTCGTGCAGCCCCCTCCCACCCCCACTCCTCGTCGTCCACGCTTCCTGTGTCCAATACCCCTCACCCTCCAAAATCATCTCCTCAGCATCCGTATGGAAAATGACGCTGTGCCCCAAACTCGCAATCTTCGATAACCTATCCCCAAAGCCCATGGCCTTCGATATCATAAACAGGCCATTCCGATCACTCGCATACAAATGCGCCGCAGCATGCAGATTAGGCTCTGCCCTTGACATCTCCCCCACACGTCGGTAATAGTGCAGCTGCCTATACTCCCCCGGCGGCTTCCCCTTATTATACGGCTCGCAATCCGCCTTCCGGATTTCTAACCCGGGAAATGTCTTGTGCTCGGGGAACTTCTGGATGTGCGCCTCGTACCACGGCATATCGATATCAGGACAGATGTCCCAGTCCTGGGGCCGCTTCCCGCCGAGCGACGCCTCGTACTGCTGCCCCCAGTTTGGCTCTTGGTGGGTGGAGAGCGCAGGCGTGTCGATCTTAAACGAGCAGATCATGTGGAAGCGCACATTACCCATCTCACTATCCGCGTCGGTGATGGCGAATTGCTCTTCTTGGTCTCTGACGGACGGGCGTTTAGGCTGGCGCACGGAGATGGAGCGCTGGCATGTGTAGCGCGTGTCACCAATGTTAGTGATTGTGTAGATATAGGGGCGATCGGTTTTGCCTGGTAGAGTGAAGTAGCCATGCGTGCTCTGTGACACAGTCAGTCAAATACTTCCTGGATCAATGCGAGTAGGGGGGGTTGCATACATGAACTACCATGCCTTCTGGCACGTTTTGCGCTGCGGCCCAACATGCCTGTGCGTAGACGTGTCCTCCAAAAGAATTCCAGGAACCGCCCGCCGCCCATGCTGGTGTCTTGGACATATACGTGTTATCCTTCCCTGGGACCTTCTCCAGTGCCATCAAGTCCACAAAGGTTGTCTCGGCATTGGGTATCGGCGGGTGCTCCATTGCGACGAGAGTCAAGGGGCTCGGAGGGGAGTGTATGGCGGAAAAAAATGTATGGTTAATGATATATGCACATTTAGACTGCAATTAGACGTAGGGAGAACCAGGAGATACGAATGTAGGGATACAGAGAGAGTCAAGACAGATGTTGGGAGTGCAGACAAATCGTGCAGCCTCGTAAAATTAAGCCGAGGTATCCTTGCCGACCTATCCAGTCTTGGGACTTGGGACCATCCCCGCTATATATGGAAACCAAACCAAACAAACTGTTACAATGATAGAGAGGCAGAACTTATCTTATTCTCCCTACTTGAGCTGCCAGAAGGGAAAGATCTGTAGATGGGGTGTCCTTGCCCTGGCTGTCACATTGAGTGCTGATGGGCCTTAGCGCAAGGCTGAGAAATTCGATTTGGATTTGCATATGATAACAGTACTGTACAGCACATATATAACCCGCTCACGCACAATGATACGTCTAAGCCGCTGTAGTATTACTCCACGAGTATACAGAGATATGCCAAACCAACAAAGCGGCGATGACTGTTGAAGCTGTGCTATACTCTTAATCTATTTGTTCTCAAGGGTCATGAGCTACCACCTCGATCTCGACATGCATTCCTTCACCCCCCCCCAGCTTGGCGACCCCAACTGCAGTCCAGATCGGTTTGTGGTCCGGCATCCATTTCCTGAAGTTTTCTGCCATATGTGCCAGCACCTCTGAATCAAACTTGGTGTGGTAAGAGTTAACCCTGTACACCTGCGTCCACCCCTTGCCTCCAGCGTCCTTGAGACACAGTTCAACATTCTTGAATGCCTGGTCGATCTGTAGCTTGATGTCGCTAGAATAGCCGTCCGCGATTGAAGTAGGATTCCATCCGCCCACCCGAATTAGCACATGCTATATAGCGAATGTCATGTCTTCTTACCTTGGCCAGAGATCTCAATACGGTCTCCTACTCGGACGGCCTGACTGTAGCCCATAGTTTCGCGGGCCCACTCGCCCACGCCAGGGTATGCAAAGTACTTAAAGTTCGACATTAGGCGTTGCATAAGCTATAGTAGAATGAGAGTAGCAAGGGTTAGATTATATAGTGCTTGCTGGAGGATATTCTCAGATACTAATTAATGTAGCTGCTTAGTGAATGTTTCCTAAAGTTGCTGGGGAGACTTCAGCTTAAATACTCGATTTCAGCTGTACTAACTTTTGCAATACGCCTCTGTACTGTTTATTACACTAATTATAAATAAAGTAGAGCGTGGCACAATTAGTGTATAGTACATACACACTCGGCCGACCGACGGCGGGCGACGGGCACTTAGCTACACCTACGGCGACAGCGACGATGATGGCTAACGACCAATATATCGCTGCCGACGAGCGCGCGCGTGATGCCTATAGGGCCGGTGAGGCCAAGAAGGACGGACACAGCACGTAGCTACGCGTCAAAGCAGCACGAGTAGAAGGTGACTATTATGTTATTCCTATTCTGTCTGCTGGCATATGCACTCATCTTGTTTACATGTATAGCCAACCTAACCGGAACTCCTAACACGGGCCTATACTATACTGGAGTAGCGCATGCACCTACCACCCTTAAATCCACTATGCATACACACCTTAATACCGCCACGGAGGAAGGGCGGCGGACGAAGCATGTCTCACTGATCTTGCGATGTAAAAAACCAGTATAACTGAGACATTGAGAGCGCTGGGTTCGTCACAATTCCCGCCGCTTTACAGAGATGATTCCTTAATTCCAATAGATTCCCAGCTTAACAACGCGCCCGAACTTATCCAAGCTCGTCCATAGTGCTTAGAAATTAAGCGCTTAATCTCTCAATAGAAAAGTAAATACTGAAGCATAGAAAAGGACATATTTAGGGGAAGATAACTTAGTGTGAAGTCCGCTCTAGATGCTTTCACTAACTATATTCTTTAGTTGCATCACAACTATCTACCCATCGTATGCTTCCTATGTTATTGCGTATAATTTAAGGAATCACAACCCTAGACGCTATGAATGTAAAAACAATCCGCTCAAAAATGAAGAGTACACGCGCTTCCCAGGTATATACTGCTCGCCACTTGCCATCCCATTACCCATACAAAGGTACGGCATGTACCTTTATCACCACAGCTATGAACACCTCCATCTTCAACCCCCTATCGGCATGCTCTCCAGCTGGTCATTCAGCTGCCTCCAGTTATCCGCCTGCAGCTCCGAGTATTTCACCCGCTCCTGCGCCCAGTCCTGGTTCCACCGGCTGACCTGATACTGCGAGTCCTGGAAATACGTCAATTCGTCACGCAGGCACTCCTTGACGAATACGCCGCGCGCATGCTGCGCAACAATCGACTCCTTGTCCTGTTAAATGTTAGACTACGCGATACACATGCGCATGGATTTCACATACCTTGAGAATAGCCTCCGTAGCCCTTTCCACCTCTCCTGGCTTTGCTCCATCTGGTTTCGACCGTAGGTTCGCTAGCTTATCCTCGTTGCTCTTGATTCTCTTCTCCAATTGCGGGATGTTGTCCTTATCGTAACGTTCGCGACGATCAAACATCTCTCGCATGCTCACAAGCGCGTCCCTCTGCTTCTTGAGATCTTCCAGTACACCCTCGTCCCAAGCCCGCGCCTCGTCCTGGAGCAGAGTCTGGCTATCTGTTACGTGCTTTGCTGTTGTCAGGAGACCTTCGTTGAGAAGCGGGACATCGTTGGTGTCTATGGCATATGTCGCATGAGATGCGTCTGTCAAAGACATGAGAGACGTCGAAAGTCGACCGTGGTCAGCGGCAAGACCTTCGTTACGTTTCGCAAGGCGATCCATGAGAGTGCAGAGATTTATGTAGACCTCTGCAGACTTGCGCACCCCAGATCTCGTAGTTTCGAATAGTTCGTTCAAGGTCGGTGGCAGCGAATCTTCGAGCCCGGGAAGCAATGTCTTGCCTTGGAACTCTTCTTGGACCGAGATAGTGGCCTGCTTCCGCCACACCGCGAGTTCCTGGCGCTAAGTCAGTATCAGTCAAAGAAACAGATAGATTAGAGAATAATGTCTTACCGTTGGTACAGTCAGGAACATAACGACCAGCTGCTCTTGGTTAAGCACGGGGTGCCGGACAAGAGCATTCACAAATCGCACCAATCCCCGTCGTCGCTTTTCGATAAACGTGCTATCTGCTGCTAAATAACTCCCGTTAACTGCTGCAATTAGCTTCGCAGGCGTGTGAGGAGAGAACTACGCACCACCGACCCTCTTGGGTGGTAACAATGGCAATCGCCTAAACGGATACCGCTTGTGCAGGCAGTCGAGCAGCCACACAAAGTCGCTGTATCGACGGACAACCTTGCTGCCTCTCCGCGGACTGTGGACCTGGTAGTTGTGATGCTGGAACATGAATACACCCTCTTTCTCAGGAAGCAGCGTGACTAGGATATTCTCCTCGACTCCGTTTCCAGTGAGGCCACCGCCACCAATCGCCCGATTCTGGCTAACCGATGGCCGGTGAGGATCTTCCCCCAAGCCGCCAGCAAAGGCGTTTTGTTCTAGACCAGTAGGCAGGCCGCTGCTGTACGAGGTAGGTGAATTGCCTTCGTATGAATACCACAGGCTATTTGGGGTTGGGCGTGATTCTCGTGCTGGCTCCCTGCTTCCATTTGTGGATTCGACGACAGATTCTGTTGTGAAATTGCTAGTTGTTCTCTCATGTGGCTCGAATGATCCGTTTGTTCGTGGCGCGGTGCTCTCGGCGCTGTGGGGAGCAGGTGCGGGTTGAGGAGGTCCATGGTTGTGCCCCTTATGTAGCGCAGGGCTGCCCCATGGATCTTCATCGATGATGGATTCTCTTCGCGGCCGTGTCTCTCGTGATTTCGGAGCAGGTATGGATTGGGTAGGCGGAGTTGCCGGGCGCTGAGGCGGCTTAGACGCCAGCTCGGAAGTGCCAGGTAGACCTTCGGGCGCCGCGGAGAGGTTGTGCAAATCGGGCCGTGGAAGTTCTGGCTATGTTAGCAGACGTTATTAACCAGGGGAGTATAATGCCTACTCTTGCGCCTCTCGTCAACCCCATCGAGTGTAACGTCGTCCCCCTCTTGCGCCAAGCCAACCAGAGCTAGAAAGACGTTGAACTCGTTTCGCCGCAGTGTCCTGCCTGCTGGAGCAATGGTACTCATAACTCTCGTCTGTTGATCAGCCCCAAGCTTCGCGGCATTCATGACTCTTGTCATCCCAGCCACATCCACGGTGCCACTCTGCCCAAACTCCGTAGATTGGACAGTCTCGAAGACGTCAACATAGCTATCTGGAGCATCACCTGCCGGCAACAACGTGCTGATAACTTCGCCCTTCGAAGCCTTCTTCGGTGTCGGCATTCCCCATGGTGACCCGCCAGGTGCGCTATCATCGTCTGCAAACAGCGAGGACTGCGAGCCATTGGCCGGGCTGGGGTCGTCGAAGAGCGTCTGTCGGGATTTCGCAGGAGTCGACGCCGCTCCAGACTCATCTGGGGACGTCCCAAATAGCGACATTTTGAGTGCCGTCTATGCCCAGCTACTGCCGTGGAGTTGTTAGATTCGTGAGTTGTCCTGGGCTCAATGGGCCAGTTGACGAGGTTGGTACTCGAGCTGCTTGGCTTGGTCCATGTAGCACTTCACGCGCTAACACCCCAAGCGATCGTCGGCGCGATCGTCATCACGTTGATAAGATAGCGGAGCGAACTGGCTAACAAGACCCCCAAACCCTTGAAAGTCAATTTGCACAATATATATATGATATACGCGTGTTGTTTTACGTCTTAGCATTTTAGATTTCGAAAACTATGTCAAAGAATATTTAAAATCAAAGCTTTATAGCACCTATCTGCTGCATCATCTTTAATAAGTTTGCAACCCCCCAATGCTCTGTAATCTTGTTGTCAACAACCCGCATTACATCGACTGTCTCAAACTCGACAATTTTGCCTGTTGGAGGAACGCCGAAGATTGGACCTTTTTGAGTACCGTGATATATCTTGAAAGTTGTCACCAGATTACCGGAAGCCGACTGCCATTTGATATCAGCGTGAAAATCAGGGAAGGCTTCGTGTAGTGCATGATATAAGATTAAAACACCAGCTTTGTCTGGTGTTGTGCCTGGTTGTGGAGTATGGTCGATAAAGTCGTCAGACCACAGGTCATCAAAAATGGTAAAGTTGCCTTTGCTCTGGATTTCTTCTGTGTTCTGGCGAACAATGGCTATGGCTGCATCGCTCTCTATGCTAGTCTGTGCCATTGTCTGATTTTGGTCTGATTTTCTGAGGCTGGTGATGCGAAGATTCAATTCAGTAATAGACGACCAAATAGATCATAGATCAGATTTCCGCTCTGAACTAATGGACAAGTTACTGGGCACAGTATATAAATACTCGATTGCTGACATGCCCACAGTTTAAATGTAAAATCTAGAGACAGGTTAGTTAGTAAGCTAGGTAGATTATGCTGAATAAAGCTTACAAGTTATTGGAAATCGACTAATAAGTAAGCTGCGTGGGTAACTACTGCAATGCTACGAGCTTCATTCACATAAATGGGTTTAGAAGAATTAGTAAATTGGTGATATATAGTCATCTTTTCATAGCCACAGAGATATTTGCACTAAATTATGTTGTTATGTAGGCCGAAGTATCTTCTGTATAGCCCTTTTCCAACCTCCTTCTCTAACATAACCTAGAAGTTGAAGCAATTAAACACAACTACAGGGGCGATTTAACTCTTCTGTTTAGATCTTGACAACAGTCCTAGCAGAATGTAAGATTGGAAAGGTCCTTAGCAGTACATTCCTCCCCGCCAGCCCACTCACTCAAGCAACGCCCTCTTTCTTTCATACTCATCGATGAGCTTCCTCGAATTGCCCAAGTCCCTGAAGCTCACCCAACTGTCGTCCCACTCGACCAAATATATTTTTTCTCCGTTCTTCCCATTCCTCGCGCGGACGACGTCAAATTCATTGGCATATTGCCCATTGCGCTGCGTCTCCAGCTGACCACCTGTCAGCCAAGTCCGTTTCCACCGGACAAGGTATTCCAGTTTGCCATATAGTACCTGTTTGTCTATAATGTCCAGAATGCCGTATACGCCCTCAATTTCCTCACCCTCACCGGGAGCCTGTCTTTCCTTGTTCATTCTCAATCTCTTCGAGGTTGAGGATCGTTGACGGCGATGATTAGCGAAGGATATCTCATCATCTGCGCTTTCATCCGCACTTTCATCCGCACTGTCATCCGCACTGTCATCCGCACTGTCATCCGTCTCCGTCTCCGTCTCCATTTCCTTTCCTTTTTTCTTCATTCTTCTAATTTTGGCGCGCAACTGTTCCCTGGTCATCACGCGCGCCATGAGGTTGAATTTGAATCGGAGATTAGTTGTGCGTTCCACAGCTTTGGCAAAATCCAAGCAGCCGGTGCAAGGAGCACGGTCGAGGTAAATCGTGCGGTTGATGAGAGTCTCTGTGGGCGATGGGTGCTTTGAGGATTGGTGCTCCTCGAGCGCCACCACGACTAGTTGCTTTTCGACGTGCGAAAAGCAAACCTGGCCGAGAGGATTTTCTTTATCATACGTATGATATTCTGGCTCCAGGCCGAGCTGTGCGGATAACGTCCTCACTTTGTCTGTATATTTCCTATTGTTGATCATGGACAAGTCTTGCCAGGTTGCTTCTTTGTTTGCTGCCCAAGTTTCCTGCAGCAACTTCATGTCGGCGTCCGACATCACTTCACCTGTCCAGCCACTGGAAGTAAAAACACGCCTTGTTGAAGATGCAGTTGGAGCCAAAAACCCTACGGTTTTGTGTCTTCTCAATATGGCAGGGATAACAGCCACTGGCCTATACATAACAGCCACCTGGCTCCCATGGGCGAGTGTTAGGTACTCAGGGAGGGGATTGTTCGCTAAGCTCGCTGCGATCTGCAGGGCCCAGGTGCTTTCTTTTGGCGAAAGATTATGGGTTACTGCCTCGTACCCATCATCGTTGGAGAAGGCAATTGGCAAGTCTAAATCATCAGTCGTGAGTGTTTTATCGCTCGAAATGGATATGTGGTCCTTCACAATATCTTCCAGGACTTGAGCAGAGTCGCTGCAGTCCTGATCTCCCGGGCACGTGAAGTCTCCTGCTATGGTACCCGCCTCCCCCTTCTGGGCCAGGCAGCTTTCTTTGACTGGGTTGTTTTTTTCGACCGGGTGGCTTTCCCCGACTGGGCAGCTTTCCTCGACTCTCGCGGCGAATATGTATTCAAGGCCCGTGGTTTGCCATCTTGAGTTTTCGTGCACCCATTGCCATCCGAGGCTCTTCATGGCGAGGCGATCGAAGGGAAACATCAATCGGAAGCTCATTTCGGGTCGACAGTCGGCGGCTCTCACATCTTGATGCCAGATGGGGTTTGAGAACGGGCCCTCTGCGTTGACCGGAGGGCGCATGAAGTGATACTCTGTCAACAAGCAAAACGGGCAATGGACACCAATAATATCCTCATCCCAAAATAAGACGTAAGCCAAATGCAGGGGCTTTTCTTCGACAGGAGGACGCCCAACAACGGGTGCCTCACAGGCTTCAACCGATTGGGCATTTGCTGACTCATTCTTGTCGAGGAAAACGTCTCCATTTCCAGCTCCTCGCTCTTCATAGGGGTCAGCTGCAATGTGGCCCCTTTTGCGCCTGGGAAGGGATGTTGGCGTCAGCGGAGTCCAGCTGTCTCTCCCTCGCTTTCTTGAGATATTTGCCATAGGTGTTGAAGGCCCCGACCGCCACCTTGGCGTCTTGGGCTGAGATGCATAATAGCTGGTGTCTTGCAGATTTCCATGGGTCCGGGGATATGATCTCCATCTTGGAGTCTTGGGAGGAGAGGCGCAATTCCTGGCTTCTTGCTGATGTCGATGCGCCTGCCGTAGTGAAGATTGGGTTTGTCGTGGGCGCGTGACAGGGGGCTCCATCGTGAACCTGTCCATGGCGTCCGAAAGACTGGATGACGCCGATTGAACTTTGATGTGATTTGAAAATGTGATCCTTCGTGAGAAGTTTGTGAAAATGGCTCAAGGAAATGTGACAGCAATTGAAATTTGGAACAGAATCCGTACTGAAGTGAAGCTTGACGAACTTAGCCTGGCGAAATATGAAGCACGACAAGAGGAAAACATCTGTGAAAACCTGGAAACCTGACTTATGAGACTGACAGGAAATATGAAAAGGAGACAGGCTTATAACGAAGCCATGCGAGAAATAGGAAAACAATCGAGATGATTCAAGCGGGGGAGCTTGAACTTGAGACAGCAATTGAAGGTATGCTAGGATGAATTCGAGACCTGAAGCCCGAATGACATATGAAACGGTGTTCCTCAGTATGAATTATCTGAAGAAGAGAAGAGAGGTATATTGGATTTAGTCGAAACCCTGGAACGAAACCATGGCCAAATGAGACCTGAGATACGGACTTCGAGACGAAAGGAAAGTGAACAGGGGCTCAACACGAGGTAACTCCAGAACGAAAGGAGTTGAGTAGGCGGTTCGCCGAGTGCTTTTCGCCGAGTGATTTTTCTCGAATTTAGGAAGATCGTATTGTTGGTGTGTTGTAACTTTAAAGCACGTCAGTGAGCATGTCAATGAGCTTCACAATACTAACAAAGTATATTCACAATGTGATTGTAAGATGTGAAGAGCATTGAAGAAGAGCCACAGTGCCGATGGTGTGGGTGGAAGTTGTGAGATCGAAGCATGAGAGTGAGAAGAACAATAGCTGAATAATGCTAGCGAAGTATGTCACAATGCAATTGTAGACTTAAGGAAATATGACAAGAGTTCCAAAAAATCTCTCCCCCTACCCCACATAATGTCACGGCTCACAATAGAAATTCGGAAAATTAGGAAAAGACGTCACACAAGATAGTAAGGGTATCAAATTTCATGGTCGTCAAGAGCTTTCCATTTCATGATATGTGAAGTACACCTGAGACCCAGATTCGCGGTCCACAATGCTACAAACTCCTTTTCATCCCATGCCAGAAAGCGCACCGAGTTCCAAGTCCAATTCAGAGTGAGTTGAGAATTTACTCATCATCCTCCTCCTCATCAGCCTCAAGGGTGGTCTGGGCGATACCTACAATAATGTTAACATCACATGCGCTTGACACCAGTAGACAAAGAGAACTTACGGTCCAAATCACGCTGGCCGGACTGGGTGATCCTGCGGCCTCCCTTGTCCTCATCCTGCTCGAGAACACCGATCTTCTCAAGGGACTGCATGACCTTGCGGTCAACGGAGCCGGAGGCATCGACGTGGTGGGATGGGCGCGAGCCACGGTTGCGGGTGGATCCGTGGACCTTGCGAAGACGGCCAACACCGACGGTCTTGCGGAGGTAGACGTGGCGGGCGATGGAAGCGGCGCGAACGTAGTACCAGTCGATCGACTGCGGTGGGAGCTCCTTGGCGGCGCCGGTCTTGACCGTGTCAACCCAACCTGCGAGTGCATTAGCCAGTGCTCGATTGAAAATAACTTCGTTGCTTCGTGCTGTTGCGACGGAGGGGTTGGGAAGAGAAAATACGTACCTGGGATGGGGAGCTTTCCCTGTCTCTTCAAGAAAGCAGAGTATGCGTTGATGAACTTTTGCGCCTGCATCACAACCTCGAATCAGCATCATTCCGTCAACAGAAGTCATTCCGACTCCCTCGCGCCTGCTCGATTCTTCAATCCCAATTGTGTATATGTATGTATGTCCTATATCCTGGCCGTCGTCGCAATCTCATCTTCGACGCATGGTAGTTGATCCGTGATCTTCTGCGCATCTCCGAGATCGAAAGTCGTGCCGTTGGATTCGTAAGAAGTCTCGAGAGGTCGAGGCGACGAGAGCGCCCATTCAGGGTGTGGAGTGTCGGAGAGTACCTACATCAACATCGCGGACAGAGACACCTCCAGTCATGATTGCGGTTTATATTTGAGGAGGAGAGGTTGTCGTGGTATTGTCGAAGTGGTCGCGAGGAATGGCTGAGGAAACGACGAATCTGTAATATTTTTGACGTTGTGTGCGCGAAATTCGCTTGTAGGTCTTGGCACGCTAAGAGGGGTTATTGTTAGTAAATCACGTGTTGTACCCGTTAAACTATATATTGCACGTGACCGAATACGTTCCCATTGGGGGTTAACAACGCCTTCCTTTTAAAACGTAACCACGAGAATAGATAAATGTCACTTATCCAAGTAAATAGTTTCACAGGTGCATTCAAGGCCAAATTTGATCATAAAATTCGTTAATCATAAACGATGTGGCTACCTAATCCTGTTGTTGCCTGCGTTCTTCGTACCTCAACTCTATGTCAAGTCCCCTAGTATACAGGAATTGCTTCGGGGTATCTCCATAACCATCTACTAACACAGTCGCTAGCTGCAGGTCCCGTCTCATCTTACACCATTAACGCCGGCAAGTCTATGTCATCCAAGCCTTTCCTAAATCAAAACGTAGGCGCAGCCTTTAGCCCCTTACAATACCTCACAAAAAGCTGATCCATAAAATGCGCATGCCTGATCCCCTTAGGCCTCCTCTTCGCAAACTCATCGAGCGCATCCTGCACTTCATACCCCTCCCTCTCGATAAGGTAGCACACTATGAAGAAGCCGGTCCTATTGAATCCATAATGGCAATGGACCGCAATGTAAAGTTCGTCTCCCCAACCTTTGGTCAGCTTCCGCTCTTTCTGCTCCTCTCGCAATCGATCGACGAAGTTAATGAACTCGGTAACTTCCTGACTCGTGGGAGGGATCTTGGAAACCGTAGGAAGCTTGTGATACCGTATACCCCCCTTCTCCAGGCCACGTGGGTCATAAACCGGTGCTTCGTGGCTGATATCGACAACATCCTTGACCCATCTGCTCCAATCCCTGGCAAACACTTCGGGGCAGTGGTTCTCGTCCACTTCTCTCAGTGTCTTCATTGCGCGAAAGATTCCTGCAATAGGCGCGGATACCGGAGCAACGGCTTGCCATTTGGCCAAGTTCTTGACGTCCCACTTGCCAGAAGTGGAAAGGAACTGTAGCTGCCATCCAAGAGAGAGACGCTGTGTCACATGGGATCCCAGGAAGTCGGAAACGAGGCCGGCCAGAATTCGAACACTAGCGGGCATGTAGAGAAGTGCGTGGTTGGCCGGCGCTGGCAGGATTGTCGTTTTCAGAACCCTCTTCGGTTTCAGCGGCTGGGGCGGGAGAGCTTCCAGTTCCCTCTGCGGGGTGTCTGAATCTTCGTAGATGGCTCCGATATCGTCTGGGCTCTCTGGCGTTGGTGGAGTTACAGATCCGGTATCCTCGAACAATTCGTCTGCAACGGTCCCTAATTCTTCATCAAATGTTGCGTCCATACTCGTCCTATCGTTGTGGCTCATGGACGAGTCAAAAGGCGCTGCAGAGTCATTTATCGCGTCGCTTCTGTCATCACTGTCGTTTTGGACAGGGTGGGATTTGCCCATAAAGCCCTCGATGATTGCAATCTCTTTCGCATTGGTGACGTGGTCGGCTTCGCCAGCAACGAGGAACACCGGACAGTCAAGGCCAGCCCATGTTTCTCCACCAGGTAGTCCACCTTCCGCTACGCCATTGCGGTAGCTGGGAAGGCTACCAGATGCCATTCGTCTCCACACAGGTGTTCGGCTTTGGGCATTAAATCGTAGCTGCAATTCCCTTGTCTCCGTGCCAGCAGCCTCTCCCACGAACCGTGTAACACTCGCGCTATTGATACCTCCGCGTCTGTCCCAGCGCCGGAAGAGATCAAAGAGAGTTCCAGGCACCCATAGCAGTCTCTTAAATAGCTTTGTCTGGGCCTCATTCGGTGGTTCTGCCTTGGGACAAATTGCGATAAACCCAACAACATGCTCAGACAATCCATTGTAAGACGGTGAATTCTTTGACGCAAGCAGAGCAGCCAACGAGCACCCCATGCTGTGTCCGATCAAGACGACGCCCTGCTCTGTGTCTTTCTCGCGGTATTCCTCGATTATTACTTCTAGTAGTTCAGCAAGAGCCTCCGTTTTATATGCATCCCATGACCTTGGTTCGAACGACGACCGCCCGCAGCCGGGTAAGTCGATGGCGATGCATGACGAGACATTAACCAAGCTTGTTAATAATGGATGGAATTGTGCAGCGGAGCCCCCCAGCCCGTGTATAAACACAAGAAGAGGCAGGGGCGCGGGGATCTTTGGTAACTTCTCAGCTTGCGTGTGTTTCCGGTGGAAGACTCGGACGTTGGGATAGGTAAATCGGCTTGTTGTGAAAGATTTGAATTCAGAATGTTTCTTGAGTAGGCCTGGGTCTGATTCCTCTGCGTCTGGAATCTGTTAGTACGGTTCGGAAACATATAACTTCAATGGATCTCACCAAGTATAAGCTCCTGGGGTTGAGGAGCGACAGATGATTGCCGCCGTGGCACATCGATGGTTTTGTTCTTTCGCAGGCGCCATATATACCACAGTGCTGCTGCCGCACCACACAGCCCAGTAATCTGCAGTATCTTCATGATGCTCGGCCGGCCTCGGCAGTCTGTAGATACTTCAGCCTGGGGAAACTGACTGCAGCCTCGTTCTTGGTTTGTATGCGCGCTCGCTTGCCGTAGTAGAATTGCTCAGAGTGAGTTGTCGATTGGGAAAGTCGGTACGACCCCAGCGCTGGTAAGGACAACCGGGAAAAAGAGTAGCGAGAACCTGCTGCCAGCTCGTTACCTTTATCCGCAGCTCCGAAACGGGTATATAAAGCACCGTTGTTTATGGGCAAGATATCGCGCAGGTTGCGCGAGCACAGAATACGACAAGGCCGAGGTGACGCATACAGCTGATGTACCTTGTTTAAAAATCGGCCCAGCTTCAAAAATTGTCAGGAATTATTCAATCAGTCAGGCTTGGGCCATGGCAAGAGTTACATATATCTCTGTGAAATAATGACATTTAGAAGGTCAAAAATTAAAATGGTATATATTTATAATATGAGTGTTGAGTGTTGTTGTCTTATCCAAATGTATCATCCCTTGCACCAGTTGGTGGTAAGGTACTTGTCCGCCCTGTGCCTCGTGCATAATATTTGTTTTTGCTTGTGCCCAACGGCGGGACATCGTGGATCTGGAGCATCACGTCATTGGTTGGGTACTTATGCTGACCGCCCGCGCCTTTTCATATACTGCCGTTGATAACTGACGTCGGGATACAAAGCATTTATTTTGCCCTGGTGGTGAAATTCTCTCAAGGGAGTCCTAACATAAATTATATCCGTGGTAAAATACCAGCGATACCCCGCAAAAGCTCATAGGGCCAGGAAGAGAATTGGCGATCCACTATAGGAAGCGTTAATCCCGCATATAATAACTTGCTGCCAGTCCAAGCCAACTAAAAACTACACATATGTACTCCTGTGCCTGTGTGGATCGCCCGCGCTTAAGCTCCGACGGGGCGGCGTATCTTAATAGCCGCGATCGCCATATCGCTGGTGCAACCGATAAGGCCACCTTAGCTCAGGCTCACGACAAGCGCACCCACTACAATAGAGACCGTTTCATAACCTATGACGCCCAGCTATTTTCCTCTCTAAGCAAGCTGAGCAACTTGATTACTGTACAGCCGCGATGACCACGAAAGGCATCAACTCCAAGTCACCTACCATCCGCCGTATCCGTAAGTATCCTGTCACCCAGGCGGCTTCGCGCCACTGTACCTTCCTGTCGTGATACCTTCAAATTACAAATCCCCTACTAACTTTACTCAATCTACAGTCCGTGAAGCCGCTGAACTCTCCTCAACACCCTCCCCCGACTTCCACGCCGTCCCCACAGAAACAGACCTCTTTACCTGGCATTTCACACTCCGCGGTCCGCCTTCCTCAGCATACTCTTCGGGGATCTACCATGGGCGCATCGTCCTCCCTCCAACCTAC
>JPJZ01001088.1:0-46381 GCA_000750815.1 Pseudogymnoascus sp. VKM F-4516 (FW-969) | reverse complement strand
GGCAGAGTCGTCATGTCTTGCAAGCATGTGGCTCTAGTGTGTCCGTCGTCCGTTCCCTGCGCGCCCGCATTTGTGGTGCCCGCGCGCGCCCGCGAGGGTCAAGGCGAGACATATGTACGGTAGGAGGATGTGTGATGTGCTGCATGGGAGGGTGGTGACGAGGGGCGGAGCGGGGACGGGGGGGTTGTTGGTGGTGGGTGGTGCTGGTGGAGGGGAGGGCTCATGGGAGATTGGGAGACTGGGAATGCAGATGGGGAAGGGGAATTGGGAAGCATCCTCCATCATGCGAATGGGAGATGGGGTGAGGCAGTTGGAACCAATGCATGCACGCACCGCCGCATTGGCACTATTGTTTGTTCCATCTCCTTGTCCTGGCGGTGCCGGCTGCATGTTCCCAATCCCACCCGCCAACGCCCCTCCCAGCGAATGTTATAGAGTGGTGGTTAGTGGTTGAGGGCGGAAGAGCTCGTTCGTGGATTCTGCCCACGCATGGCCATCCTGGTTTTATGTGCTTGAAATGCTGCTACTACTGTACTGTACCTTATGCTGGTCCGATCGCCGCGGGTGGCTTCCTAGCCCACCCAGCTGGGTTTACCGTTCGCGGCGGTTGCTTCAACCCGTCCACTTCTTTACCTTAACCTGCCTTTGCCGCTCATAAAACATCATAAAAGTGTCAAGGCGTCAAAAAGACAGGGCCAAGCGAAATTGATGGCAGTTGAGGGCACTGTGCACTGTTTCTTGTCCCGAATAAACTCATCAAGTCAGTCGGCAGCGTTCTAACCGAAGTACCTTTCCCTGTACTCCTCTTGTATTGTCTGTGTCCATCGCGTGCCTTGTTCCCTTGACTTGTGTTAGACAAGAAGATGGAGAAGGCCGAGGGAAACTGCACAGAACTGCACTCAACTGCACACAACCCGTGCACCCCGTGCCACATGTGCCACATAAACCACGCTCTACGCACACAGTTCTAAGACATTGTGTGCCCCTTCCGTCGACTACGGAGAGAAAAAAAGAACAACTGTTGTTTCTTCTCTCCATCATCCCTACAGGTACATCTCACATCGCATATCGTACATTCTGTACCCGCTCATCGCCACCATAGTCCGTAGCGCCCGTAGTGTAGGGCGACGAAACACTTCATAGGGAAGCACAAGAATGAGAATCATGAGAGAATGAGAGACATCCCCCCCTCCCAACCCCAACAGCCTCACCCGCGGACGAATCGAAAACCGTTCGGCCGTGGCGCGAGACCGCCCCGTAGCGAATCATGATTCTTCAGCATCCGCCGCAACACGCGATGGGGAGAGCTGAATTGGAACCCGCCCTCTCCCCCTCCCCCATCCCGGAAAGAAAAGGGACAGATCATCGCTGCATATGTACTGTACTCCTCTGTATGTGGTTGGACTGTATGTACAGTGTATATCCCGGCCTCGCCACGAACACAAAAGAGAGACTTGAGACCTTGAGACTTGTTGAAAATATGAATCAAAAATGATCCGTGTGTGATCCAGGCGCTGTTTCGTCGCGCGCAATGTCTCAGCCACTCTGGCGCACGATCCAATTGCGCATCGGATCGAGTGTCGCTGGCTAGCTGGGCCCCTTTCCGAATACGTCTCGAATTAGCGAGTCTGGGTGAATTGTACCCGTTTTGTATCCCTTCACAACGGTACTTTAGCCGAAGTACCCTCTTGAAGTTAGCTCATACCCTTACAGGAATTCAACGGCCCCTGGCGCGAGAAATATGGTTAGTGTGGTTGGTGGTAGATGGCAGTGAAATGGCAGTGAGTGGCAGTGAATGGCTGGTAATCCAAGCGCATGGCGCGGGTCTGTAACATCAGTCCTTTTTGTCCATCCTCACCCACACAACCCACACAATCCATGAAAAGATACTTACTCGTCAAGTACCATCCCTACCAAGTGACCTCCAACCACCACCCACCAACTCCAGACTTGTACACACTTTAATACCACACAGGCTCGAACCGAGAACTCACACGCAAGACGTTGAACCGCACCCTTGGAGATCAACGATCCAACCCTAGCCGTTCGGGATCCCGCCCCAATGTTGCTATTATTATGATGATGCATCGCCAGCTGATGCACCACCAGCACATCCGCAAGTAGTGGAGCCTCTCTGGGTCCATGGTCCATGGGCCATGGGGGCATGGGACATGGGTCACCCCTACTTCCCCTTCCCTTCTCTCCTCGCCGCCGCCCTCTTCCTATCCCGGATATGGGAACACCATACAACAGTACTCTAGTACAGTAGTACGGTACGGAGAATACATACCACATCCATACCATACCATGCCATACCCATACCACAATATCCGAAATCTTTGTTGGACCTAGAATCCCAAGGCGCTGATGATCTTCCCTGTATACTGCGTAACTTCCTGCGTGTCTCGCCTTTTCCCTGTCTATAGCGACAATACCAGACGCCCTATTTGCCGCTCAACACTTACTCTACTTGCTCATACTGGCCCTACTGCACTGCACTGCAATGTGCACACTCACATACTACCGTGCATGCAAGCCGGCACTGATTTGTGATTCCGCGGGTTCCATAAGGTGGAGACTGATGGAGACTGATACTCTGCTACTGCACCATGGCCGGTGAGATGTGGCCGTGAGCGATGGGCGATGAGCGATGTACGGAGTACAGTACCGTGCCGTGTGTCTGTGTACGGTATGTGCCGTACCCACAACTCTCATCCCCTCAACGGACGGATGACTGACATGACGGAACGGCAAAAACGAAACACAAAAGCGGAAAGCGGGGAGTTCCAGACACAAAGTGAATCCTGCCCTGCTCCTGCCCTGTCTGGCCCTGCCTGGCCACGCCTGCCACGCCTACGCCTTAACCCCCAAAACCAACAGCGGCAACCGACAATCACAACGGCAACCAACTTTCAGCACCCCGGGTCTCGGTTCTCCCATATTCGCTTACCCCTGCTAAGACAAAGTCTCACAGCGCCATGAGGGCGGTGGAGAGCGTGGGAGAGAGAGGGCGTGGGTGTCACACTGTCACTGTTAAACCTTGTGTCGCTTAACTCGGTTCCTCCTTTATCCGTTTCGTATCGTACGTCTTTTCCCATCTCAGTCATCCCACTCATCTCCATGCATTTCTCACTCTGGATATACCACATGCAATTATTGCTGTACCCACCCGTACATCCAAATGCATCTCCCATATGGAAAATTGCACAGTCACTTGATTGCTCTGCCAGGGAATGAAAAGGAGCTTTCTCCAAGCCCTCCCCCACACTCCACACACTTTCCACAATATATTGGTTGGTAGTCGATAAGCCAGAACGCCTTGGGCTGGTACGCTACCACTCTCCGCACCCTGCTCTTCAGCTACCCTAATCCCTGCTTCCGGTGGATGGCGGTCACCAAAAACCTTGAAAAATGCAATAACTATCTGTGATATAGCAAGGAATGGGCAATATGCAAGGCCAACCGTGCAAGAAAACGCCCCCTGATCGCCCCAGCACCCTGGTTGTAGATCACTTTCATCTGAGTCCAAGAGTGCGGTTACAGCAGCTGTGCCAACCATTGCCCAAAAGCCACCGCTCTAATCTTGGGGGATATAAAACGACACATAATAAAATCAGATAACTCCAACCGGGTCGGCGGACTGGTCCGCGAGCGGGACCCCTCGATCCAATATCAAACGCCACGTAAAAGTAGCAGGCGCTTGCGACGCCCCATTAACACCTTCCAAATCTAATAAGCCAGCTTTCGCTGTGATATGCGCCATCCAACATAACCCTGAACAATAAGTCCCGCCTCACAAATAAATGTCTCCCCCAGTGCCCTCAACCCATCTAACCCAAGCCTCATCATACGCCCTCTCAAGATCCGAGACCCACCGCTTCGTGTCAAACAATGCACTGTGGCAGCGGTTCTCGTAAAGCAACCGCCGGAGCTCACTAAGCCTTCCGCTGCCTATCCCCTGCCCATTATAGCTCAGCCCGCTGGCCAGCTTCACCGCAAACTCCTCGTACTCCTCCTCACCGGTAGCAATGAGTTCCGACGCAGCCTGTAATCCCTCATCAGACCGCGGTAGTGCCCCCTTTAGAATCGAGGCTGCCATCCGTGAACACATCTTGTATTCGTATCTTGGCAAAGTCAAAAGTGGCGTTGACGACCAGAGGATGTCCGCAGCTGTCGTGTGAGCATTGCATTCGGGCGTATCGAGGAATAGATCACAGATCCGCGCCCGAGAAATATGGAGGTTCTTCGGAGCCACGTCAGTAAACAGTATGCGTGATGCTACCTCTTCGCCTGCCCACAGTCGAGCTGTCCGCCGCAAGTTGCTTTCCCCAAGGTCGGGGAATCGAAGTAACCACAGAACGGCCTTTGGCACGTTTGCGAGTATCCGCAGCCAAGTGCGAAACGTCGTTGGCTCGATCTGAAGATATTGTTAGTATTTAGTCTCATAATAAATTGAAATATCACAAACCTTGTATAACTGATTAAAGTTCCCAAGAATGATCACATCGTCAGGAAGATCTGGAAAGAGCTCCTTTCTCATTTTCCACCTCCGCTCCTGCTCTCCTGCCCAAGGAAGTTGTCTATCTTCACTGCTTTGACGATGGTCACAGCAGAAAAATGTATCTCGACAGAAGATAATATTCTCTGAATAGACCCAGTCTTCGGCCTCAACCGACTCATCACAGCGGAGCTGATCGTCAAGGTCAATGTTCCGTCTCCAAGGCCGCAGAGTGCTTCGGGGTATGGCCGTCTCATCAGCCAGGAGATAATCGCACCACTCTGCACCGAGCGTACCCGCAAACCCCATGAACGACATTTGGATAGGAGCGGGACGCGCAGCAAAGACTTCGTTCTTTGCACCCCGTGTATACCCATTCAGATTCACCAGGATGTGGATCTCATCTTTCACAATCTGCTGCACCAATCTGTCCGCCGGCCAGCCGCTGGTATCGCGAAACACCGGAGCCTCTTTCTCGATCTGCTGCCTGTGCACGGAATTGTCGCTTGATGTAGTGGCATAGCAGATTGCCTTTGCCTTTCGTGGGTCATGCATCCCAAATACGGACTGCATTAAGTGTGCGAGAGGATGGTTATTGAAATCTGAGGAGATATAACCAATGTTGAGCGTCGGTGATGGCGGCGGTGGCGGTGGATACACAGTCTGCGGGAGCCATGGTGCACGCAGCGCAGCACACGAGATACGCATGGCATTTCTCTCCGAAATCATCCTAATGTCTTTGGCAGATAACGGGCAGGTGAAAGTGTGGAAAGGCAGCACAGTCGGTGCTCCAGGTACAGTCAGAGAACCCGGAAGATGAGGTCGGGCATAGCTAGACTTTGGGAAATCCAGTCGGCGGACGTATTTGTCTGTGTACCATCGGTGCATAGCTCTTTTGATAGCTCGTTCAATCAAGCGTATAATACGAGCTCCCTCCCATGGCTTTCCTACCCAAGAGCTTAGCCTTGAAAGCATAGTCGAAGCCTTGTCGTTGGACCATTGACTACCCGTATCTGCAATTTCGAGTTCATGCAGCATAGAACGGAGAACCTGACTATTCAGAGTCCCGCAACCCCAGCTGGCGCCATCCTCGAGTTGCTTGTTTACGATCGCGACTACGCGCTTCATCCACCCAGTCCCGGTCGCACTGGTTTTTGCATCGCAAAGCATCCCATCTTCACCAACATGCCATCGGTCGTACTTTGCCCCTTCAAAAACCACGCCGCCGCGCCCAGTCCAATCGCACACCGAGTTCAATGCATTGGCAAGCCCACATACGGCCTCCGTAAAGTTGGGGCTTGACGCTACAGCGCGCTTATAATACTCGATAGCATCGCTTATCCTGCCTTGGTCCTTGACCGCATTGGCTAAATTGGCCAATGCAATATCAAAATTCCCATCACAAGCTACAGCTTGCTCATACATCTTGATGGCGGCAGCGAGCTGACCGATATCTTTTAATAGACTACCGAGATTGGTATATAGGTGAGCATGGCGAGAGTCTAGATTCAAGCCGTAGTTGTAATAGGCTAGAGCAAGCGCAACACCGCTGCCAGGCTTAACTCCTGGGATCGTGGGGACCGAATCCGCGTCTGCCATTTGTACAGTACGGTCAGAGATCTGTTGAGGGATACTTGCTAGCAGTATTCCTATGTTGTTCGAGGTTGAAGGACTTGGCTGCAGTGACAGTGACAGATAATAGAGCGCTAGGATGTCAGCTGTGCCACACGGCCGTGACGTTGCCATTGGTGACTGGTTGGCATTTGTCATGCCATCCTGGAAGATTTTTGCAAGTGATAGCAATGAGTTACTCGTCGTAGATATAGCAGAGGTCCTCGGAGCACCCTGCTGTGTGTAGCGAAGCCCCGGTAGCTGGCAGTGCTTGGAAAATACGAGTGCCGCGGTCCGCAGTGCCTTTTCGGGAGGTAACAGCACTGGCATAAGCTCCCCTGTAGTAGGGATGCACACGGGGCTCTGGCGGGCGGTGGGGTTGAACACATCCATGGATGACACGACATTAAGAATGTTCCTAATGAGGCCATGTATACCATGAACTCTTCTGCCAACACTGACAAGAACGGCATCTTCAAACGCCCGGGAGGCGCCACTGATGTCTCCAGCAGCGTAGAGCATATTGCCTTTGGCATGGATTAACGCCAGCATCCGTCCATTATCAGCACCAGCGATTGCGTATCCACTGGATCCATAGCCAGGCTGCTTGAAACTATCGTCACCCAATGGGCTTGAAAATGTATGGCTGCTCGGTCTAGAATCGAAATCGAACGCTGCATGTTCAGAAGCATAGGCAGAGCTACTCGATGAGAGACCCCCGTCACTCGAGGTATCGCTCTCTCGGTCTTGTTCATCGATAGTTGAAAGGCGAAGTGACCGCTCTACAAAATCAATTATAGAGATGGCCTCATCTGCTCGGTGGTCTCCACAGAGAAGCCCAATAAGATGCTCCACAGCCTCAAAGTAACTTGGCCGTAGTTTCACCGACTGTAGCCAATGCTGTTCTGCTTCTTCTCTCCTATTTAAGGACAGAAGGGTGGCAGCTAGGTTCGAAATAGCTTCCACATGGCTTGAATCAAGAGCAACAATCTTACTATACCAATCGAGTGCTTTCTCATATTCCTCCAAGCCGTATGCTAGACATCCCCCTAACAACATTCCATCGATCCAGCGCCACCCGCTTTCTTGACAGAGATTGCCAAGTATTTCGAGGGCGGACTTTGCAGTCTCCTTGATTGAGCCACGTTGAGGGAACCCTTGGGGAACACTTTGAGCGAACAAAGGTATCGGGTTATGTCCTTGATCTCCGCCACGAGAGTTGGAGCTGAAATAGCCACCGCCAATATTTTGTTTTGATAAAGGTGCTCGGTTGGCGAAAGACCTTTTATCCTCCATTATGCTAATGAGTGAGTTTGACCGTCGGCGATAGGGGCCAGGTTCAGGCTTGGGATCGTGATTTTGTCCAAAGTCTTGCGAATAAGGTGGAGACGTGGCATAGCTGTGATGGGCAGGATCCGACGGCCGCCGAAGCATAAAGGCTGTCTGGCGGGGCGGCCTTGGGTATATTTGTGTCTGAGAGTATGAACGTTGAAGACCATGCTTTTTGCGTTCTTGATGCGCCTCCTTCCTCGACTGGTGTATAGAAGCTAAGAGATCCACGTAGATGTGGTGTGCCCATCCAAGCACCTTTTCCTTGAATTGGACGTGATGATTTCCTACCCCGAAAGGCACTTGATAGTAGCTCGAGCCACCATGGGGCTGATTTATATTTATGTTAGCTGTTGTATGACCGGTAATCATGTGGTCGGCCGCCCTGCCGTGCGGAGCAAATTCATCCGGCATGCCATTATGTTCTTTCGAGTGATCAACATGCAAGTGATTGCCAATTGGCAGCTGGTTATGTGCGAGCGAAATGGGATATGGCTCCATGCCTTGGTATACATGATTACAAGGTGGCATTCCTTGAATTGGACAAGAACAGCGGTTGAACGAATGATAGCCAGTATCTCGCACAGCAGCTGGCCTATAGGCCTGATATCTTCCATCCGCGTAGTATGGTCCATATATACCGGGGTCATTCGAGGCCGTCGGGCCAAGGCAAGGCTGGAAGGGCGGCTGAATAACTGTAGGCACAAGCATGCCATTGTATGCAAGCTTCGTGGTGTCATAGTCGATATGCGCACCATTGCCCATTGTTTGCCCGCGGAGAAACAGGGGGGGCACGCGTGTCCAAACCCCGCTACCACCAAATGTATCCCACGATCCACTCGTCGAACTTGACGTTTGGGGTTGGTATGGCTGTTGTTGGTAGGAGCTGTTGCTGTTATTGTGGCCGTTTTGGCCTTGTACAGCACCATACTGGTGCTCTAGTCCTTTTCGATTTGCTTCTCGCGGGAAGCTAGATAAAGGAAGCACTACATGCTTGGTGGGTGGGGGTTCAGTCGACCAGTGAACCGGCGTCCCATCATAGCCAGCTGCCAGTGTTCCATTCGGAGTCTTCCTGCGCAGCATATGCTCAGAGGCAGCGCGGGACTGGGATCCGTCACCGGGACGCGATTGGTAACCCGTGTCGGGCAAGGCATGGTGCGGGTTCAGGCGTACAGCGAACGCATATTGTGGAGGTCCCAGAGATCGAGGTATATAGGGTTGAGATTGAAATGCCTGTGGTCCAGCAGGCGCATGGAAAGTCATTAAAGGGGCTGAGAAGCCGTCTTGTGTCGTGTCATTGAAAGGCTGTACGATTTTGGGACCATGGTGGCCCTGAGGGAGCATAGTGCGAGAGGGACTTCGAAGATAGCGATAAGACAGGCGCCTAACACACGTCACGAATCACGAAAAGTGCCAATACCTGCACGAAATCTGAGGGCTTTGCCAGTACGGAGCATCTTCGTCGATGCAAGAGCTTGGAGACAGAGCGGTCAGGTCGAAGAACGGTGGTCAGTTAAAAGAATGGGGGTCTTGTAGGGATGCATGTTTGATGGCGGTGGTTGCGGCGACTGGGGGATGCGTTAACGGTCGCTTGAGCGGGTGGAAATGGATACAGGTACGAAGATACTTCCCACACCTTACCACACTTACGCACTTAGTCTACCACTCATTGTGAGCGATTTGCCAGCTATTGTCAGCCATTGCCAGCCTTTCCCAGCTGTACCAGCCATTGCCAGCCATTTCCAACCTACTTCGAGTAACTATATTGTACTATACTCTATACCTTGAATTACCTTACCTACCCTGGAGAGAAAGGCAGTGCACCGACGACACATTACTACCCTTTCTGTCTGCTCTACGTGTATTTTGTCTCAGAAGTCAGCGGCCAAGACAAGGACAGGGACAAGGAACATGTGGAGAATGCCGGGACGGACGTGTTTTATTTGACCCCTTGGTTCAAAAGGAGTCCTCAGATATATACAGTCAGTCTATGCACTGCAAGGACGGCATACTCGAAGGGCATCCTCGAAGGACACGTATACTGGTGAAAGACGGGAAGGTTGGTGATAGAGAGCAATGGCTGTCCTGGACCTGCAACAAATATACTACCCAACTCTACTCCATTTTTTGTGTCAAGAGCATACTGTCAAGGAGGAAGATGACGCCAGGGAGGATCAATGGGACTATGGACTGAATCGTGTTGGTTGAAGGGGTGTTGGGTCTCATCAGCAAGGGTCCGTCGTCGTTGGTGCCTGTTGAGGGAAGGGGGGGGGGAACAGTTAGTGCTTTGCTAAATGTGGCTGATCCAACGGCCCAAAGCCCCCACCATCACCCATGAGCACGCATCAGAACATCAGCAGCAAGGGAGAAAGGAACCTTTCGTGTTTGCTTCTCGTGTTGTCTGTCCTGGCCCGAGTCGAGTTTTGCATAACACCTATCCATGTTCAAGTATTGCATATTTGTCGAAGTTATGGCTCACTGGCAGGGAGAACAGCACGTCTCACTGGCTGCAGTTTTTCCCTGCCACAATCGTCACAATCTGCCTATCAAACAGCCACATACCCCACCACCAATACTGTAGAGATCTGGCGATTGTAATCATCACATGGTAAGCACGACCACAAAACACATCAATCGTTCAAACAGAACTCAAAGTCACCGTCACGATAGAAGTCCATGAGCATAATCCAAGTACCGAAGCACATCTCTACCTCCATGAAAATCACACATCAAAGACAATCCTCGTCTCCAAGGCACATAAAGAACTCCAGCAGTTGTTGGATCATTGCATCATTGTAGACATGCACAGTTGTATAGACACGTGCATCTGGAAGAATCAATGTCATTGCTCTCACAGCCTATTCGTGAAGCATGAAGCTTTGGTTACAGTGCAAAGAAAAGACGAAAATTCCCATTTATTCCTCAGGAACTGTAAAATAGTTAGCACTGGATTCAATCGAAATATAGCCAAAGGACGGTACTGACTCTCGATCTCTCCGCTCTCAATATCATCGCTGACATCCTTTGGACTTCTTCCATCAACCTGGCAGCCAACGCTGAACGCCGTGCCGAGGATCTCCTTAACGGTACCCTGCAGCTCCTTTGCCAGCGACTTGAACCTCATCGTGCGTGCGATCTCGATGACCTCATCGAGAGTGATGGACTTGCTGTGCTTGATGTTCTTCTCCTTCTTCCTGTCGCGCGGGGGCTCCTTGAGGGCCTTGATGACGAGGGACGAGGCGGATGGGACAACAGAGACCGC
This sequence comes from Pseudogymnoascus sp. VKM F-4516 (FW-969), assembly GCA_000750815.1. NCBI lineage: Eukaryota > Fungi > Ascomycota > Leotiomycetes > Thelebolales > Thelebolaceae > Pseudogymnoascus > Pseudogymnoascus sp. VKM F-4516 (FW-969). The sequence goes on along the minus strand of JPJZ01001088.1, from coordinate 35,681 downwards.
GGCTTGACGGTTCTGGATGGTAAGACGGACGGTGACACGGAGTCCTTTCTATTGAGACGAACACAATTAGTTCCCTTGCTCCCTCTTTTCGTCGGATTTGTAGGATTGCATACCCAGTCGCCAGTTGCCTTTGCGATATCTTCTCCGACCTTCTTGGGGGAAAGACCGAGAGGACCAATCTTAGGAGCGAGCGCAGACGATGCGCCGACCTCACCACCGGTTGCCCGAAGGTGGCTATACGGGCATTAGCAGAGTTCGTGTTGTGGGATTGTGTCGTTCGCCATTGCTGCCAGATTCGCTGCGCAGGATGGGAAGTTTGGATTTGTTCGAGGTTGGCATTTGGCGACTTACATGATCTTGATCTCAGTGGGGTCGACCTTTGGAGCTGGTGAATGTTAGACTGTGTAATTCGGGCAACTCTGGGTTAACTTACGCATGTTGGCGACTGTTGGAAAATGCGATTACAATCGTCGTAATAATTTGTCGATGTCTGTCTCTCTACAGTTGTCAATTTTCGATAAATTCGGCTGGTGCGGTCGGCTAATCAACCCTAACCAATAAGCCTTGAGTGGTGCCTCAGGCACGAAGGCATGACCGAGAATCTATTCTGTTAGCTCGCTTTTCTAAAAGAAATTTTGGAGAGAAGCTCTGTGCAGAATTTCGTGCGTCGAGAAAGTTCATCTCCACACCTAACACAGCGACTTCAATCAACGTCGCAAACTCATTAATACCGCACCACAACCGCGTGTTAATTGAGAAGCATATATACAATGGCATTCACTCCTAGAGGGCGCGGCGGCGGTGATCGCGGTGGACGTGGTGGCTTTGGTGGCCGCGGTGGTGGTGATCGCGGAGGACGTGGTGGATTTGGTGACAGAGGTGGATTTGGCGGCCGTGGAGGCGGAAGAGGTCAGTTTTTTCTCTAATTGGCTTCCTGATGCTGGCTACCAGCTATGGAGGTTCATTCAATTCCAGTTATGGGGGACATAGTTAGCTGACCGGGGGTTAGGTGGTCGAGGTGATAGCAGAGGCGGTCGTGGCGGCCGAGGAGCACCAAGAGGTGGACGTGGTGCCCCACGCGGAGGTGGACGCGGTGGTGCTGGTGCCAGAGGTGGCGCAAAGACCATTGTTGTATGTTGACCCCTCTGCCATTGCGCATCTTGCCTTATACTTATACAATCTTAGGAGCCCCATCGCCATGGCGGTATCTTCGTTGCCCGCGGAAAGGAGGACATGTTGGTGACCAAGAACTTGGCACCAGGAGAGTCAGTTTACGGCGAGAAGCGCATCTCTGTTGAGAACACCGCTGGCGTTAACGAGGACGGAACCCCAAACACCACCAAGACCGAATACAGAGTGTGGAACCCCTTCAGATCTAAGTTGGCTGCCGGTGTCCTTGGTGGTCTTGATGAGATCTTCATCAAGCCCGGAGCTAAGGTTCTCTACCTTGGTGCCGCTTCCGGAACTTCGGTTTCCCACGTTGCTGATATTGTCGGCCCAACTGGTACCGTCTTTGCCGTCGAGTTCTCTCACCGATCTGGCCGTGACCTGATCAACATGGCTACCCACCGCACAAACGTCATCCCAATCATTGAGGATGCCCGTCACCCGCTCCGTTACCGCATGCTGGTTTCGATGGTTGATGTCATCTTTGCCGATGTTGCCCAGCCCGATCAGGCCCGTATTGTCGGCATGAACGCCCACTTGTTCCTCAAGGTTGGAGGTGGTGTTGTCATCTCCATCAAGGCCAACTGTATCGATTCGACTGCCGCACCTGAGGCTGTCTTCACCCGTGAGGTCCAGAAGATGAGGGAGGAGAAGATGAAGCCATTGGAGCAGTTGACTCTTGGTAAGCCGCATTCCTCTCAATATGATCAACCAATTTCTAACGCATATTACAGAGCCCTTCGAGAGAGACCATTGCGTCGTCACTGCTATCTACAAGCATTCGGCTGAGTAGATGGGTTTTTTTTTCAGTTCTCGTTTTTCCTCCTCTTTGCAAGGAATGTGCAGGGCCACTTGTCCATGGTCAGGAAATGGATGGGTTGTCTCTTTATCTGGTGTACCTACTACTGCGTATGGGATGGCGTTCGGCATTACTCATATGACCAAATAAAACAATTACCTTTTTACAAATTTTCACATGATTATGATTGTTCACCGTATGTTCTCTGTAGTTGACTTAAATATATGATATTTTTTTACCGATTTATGACAACCCCGCCCCCACCTATTATTATTTAAGGGGTTTAAATTAAATCACCATCAACGTCTTGCGGGCAATGTAATGTCAAATGTACGTATTCTGTATTCTGCTTATGGAAAGGATGATGTTTTACATCGAAAATATGCAAATACAGACTGAAATAGTCAACAGTAAAGCGCAAAACCATCCCGCCCGCCCCCAACCGGCCATAAATACTCCAACAAATAAACAACCCGCCATATTCAGTTCTAGAAAAAATTATGCAGACCCGTCATACCTCTAAAATGGCATGCCTTCGTGGCGTCATCATCATAGAATAGCAACCTCTTCCATATATACCTCACACACGACGTTCTTGTTCCATAAATCAGACGCCACCCCCCAACAGAGCAAAAATCCATCCAGCCTGAGTAGAGTTCGAGCACTTGAACATCCACTTCCTCTGCTTCGTACCGATTCCGCCTACTGCCCCAGGCATTCCGAGCTCGCCATTTGGGCCCATTATCTCCTCTCTGGCATTCATGACGATGCCGACCCTGTTTACGCGAGTGAAGCAGCGTGCGCCGAGGGCGCCATCAAAGTACACAGCCGGCGGCCTATTCTCATTCTGAGCATGGGAAACGCTGAAGTGTTTGTTGAGCATCGTCGGTTTCTCCACGTTGTTGGATTGGGTCAGGGTCACTCGTTTCAGTACGCCATAGTCCAGCGAAGATACCTGGCGCTGACCTGGCAGAGGCACCCCGATTTCAATGCGGCAGTGTCCCAGGTCCAACCACCGAGATGCGACTTCAGCGCGGTAAACTCGGATCACCAAGTTGTTGGTGTCAAATACTGAAGTATTGCCGGTGCTCGTTGCTGCCATGCTTGAATCCGTTCGTGTACGAGGTGATGAAGACTGTGCAGAGTCTGAAGTTCCGAAAATACTCGATCCTCTTGATTTAGGGCCACCCTCAAACCTGGACATATTTGGAGTCAGACGGCCATTAATCCCAGTGCTGGGGAGTCCCCCGTTGCTCAGACGTCTCAGTGCCGAGAACGCTGTTCTTCCGAGTGAGAAAGTGCTTCCATCGGAGCCCGAGAAGGACGAAGCGCGAGCTGATGCTCTGTAACTCTTCTTTCGCCCAAACCAACCATAGCGAGCCTTGCGGTCGTCCCATTCGTTGTCATTTTGTTGGTTGTAGTCGTTCAATAGGCGGTCACGTTGAAGACGGTTATATTTCTCGTTGTCTTGCCGAGCCTTGTGGGTAGCTCCATACATGGCTCTGCATTCGTCGTCATTTCGAGATCTGAATCGGACGATGTGGGTGCTCTTGAGCAGGGAGGCCTCCAATGGCTGGGAATGAATCTCGACATCCAAACCATTACTTTGGCGGATCATCACAATTGGTGTCAAGACAAGCGCAATGAGCGGTCGTCCGCTTGGCTTTGTATCATTTGGGGAAACTGTGCTTGAGGGCAGAGAAGCGTCAAGGGCGTAGGCTTCAATCATGCCTGGTGTTATTACAATTTGGCAAAGGTCCAAATGAATATTGTCCCATCGTCCTGGAGGCACCCGCCAGCATGAAATGTGAGCTTTGAACTTCAAGCAGTAGGATGGTTGGAGTGGCTCGAGGCGGATCTCTGGGAGTACAGCCTCACTGACTTGCTGCAGTTGGCTTGCAATATCTTCCGTTCCTGTTAGTCCGTCCCCTGAAGACTCTAAGGTTGAGTCATCATCTTCCGAGTCTGTCAGATAAGACGTTGATGAACTAGTTGTGTATTCGGAAGGCTGATACTCGTGCTTCAAAGGTGAAGATGAACGACGATGCTTTAGCTCATAGCTTGCACTATGCGATGACTGTGATTCCTTGGCAGCATCTTGGGAGGGTTTTTGCTTGTGAGGAGGTGGTGGAGGTGGCTCAGTAGTTGAAGTGAGACCAGGAGGAATTGAAGCCAATTTAGAAGGAGAACCAGGCGACGGTGATGGAGATAGTCTTGAAGCATCACGGTCCTTAGTTGGCGAAGCAAGCGGAAGCTCTTTTGGCCGGGGTCGGTATCTTGTTGGTGTGGTTTGTGAGGAAACAGGCTCATTGGCTCTGTCTCTTTGTGTTGGAGTTTGAGAGAGACGATACTCTGCTCGTTCCTTAGATAGGGTATGGCCATCAGTCGAAACAAAGGGGTCGACAGCTTTGGGGCTTGCTTGAGGAGTTTGGTCTCGGAATCCTGCATGCTCGCCGATAGGCACATCTGGCGCGTCCAGGCACACCAGCGCTCCGCTCATCAATGCTTTACCAGGAGAGTTGTATTCCAGTGGCTCAGGGTCAAAGCGTGATATAGCAGGTGGAAGGGGCTTGTCGCTGAACATTACCAGGAACTCATCCACAATGTCTGGGTGCTCAGCCTTCAGTAGGAAACATTCTTGCCAATCATCAGTGTCATGCTGGCCGCGAGCCATGACAATCAAATCATCATCCATCTCACCCCTTCGGACAGAAATCTGATCTGTGACCAGTGGTTGAAATAACAGGTAGTGACTGCGCCGGGCGTTGACTTCACAGATCAGTATATCCCCAGAATCATGATCACTATCCCTGACTATAAGTTCGATTTCACATGCCATGCGCTGACCATTTGTGTGCCGGAGGTCCAAATCGAAGTATTCTTTGGCCTTGACGTGCCGTGTCTGGTCTATTTCAGCACCCTTCAGGGGGGCTAGAGTTCGTAGATCTCGAGACCGTGTTGGGTCCTTGTTATTTGCAAGTCTGTCTTGCCTTCTAGCAGCTTCTTCCTTTGCGCGACGGCGGTCCCTGTCAGCCTGACTCTCTAGCTGGCTGTTGGTATCGTCAATTTGTTTTGTGGCGTCTAGGTCTTGCACAGGATCCAACTTCTTAGCGTTTGTCCGGACTGTTCCGTGAATAGCCCCCCTTCGACCAATCTTCGATTTGCTTCTATGGCGAATTGGTTTATCCGCACCTGCCTTTCCCACTGTCTCTTCTTTTACTTGACTTTGGCTCATGGGCCTCATATCGACAGCACTATCAATGTCGCTAGGTGCAGGCGGTGGTTGACTCAGGGGGCTTTGTCTCACAACCTTTGGATCATCAACACCAACAGGCTCGGTTTCTCTTGAGCTCTTTCGCACCCCAGAAGATTTTCTAACCTCGTCATTTCTTGGGGATTTCTTTGGCGTTACTATTGATCTTTCCTCATGTGGAGGAGCTATATCAGATTCGTTTGTCCGTTCAACCCAATCCTGTATCTTGCGCTCAAATGGTGGGTTCATCGAATGGGCCTCGACATAACCTTTTCGGATACCATTTGGACTTCTTGGGCTCGTGACTGATTTGCTGTTTAGGGTGCTAGGATTTATCGGCAAGTTTGGCACGAGTTCTGCCGTGATTTCTGTCGCTTTTTCATCGTGTGCAACGGCATCATGTCCGTTCACTCGCGCTGCCCAATCTTGCATCTTGCGCTCAAGAGGTGGATTTGCCCAGTTCGATTCGACAAAGTCCTTCGGAAGGCCCTTTGGTTTACTTTTCCTTCCGGCCGGGCCCCTCTTCAAAGTGGTGGACTTGGTGGGTGCGCTCAGATCGGGGTATATTACAGTCTCAGACTCAGTTTTCTGTCCACGCATTGTGTCGTTAAATTTGTCCGTCAGTCCCATCCAGCCTTGGAGTTTCCGCTCAAGAGGTGGGTTTGCCAAAAGAGATCCCACGAATTCTTTCGGGGAACTTTTGGGTTTTTGCGGTTTAGTTTTCTTTGCCGGAGTCCTCTTCAGAGTGACAGGCTTCGCAGGTGGTGGCACGGAATCTGGTATCGACTCAGTCTCCTCCTCAGGCTTTTCCTCGGACTTGTCGGGCACCTCTTCAGGTTTCCCTTCATGTGGGGTTTCATTGTGCTCGGCTGTTCGCTCTGCCCAGTCTTGTATCTTGCGCTCGAGCGGTGGGTTAGCCCAATTGGACTTGACGAAGTCCTTTGGGAGGCGCTTCGATTTATCTGCCTTTTCTGGTGTTTTTGCTTTGGGTTTCGTAACAGGTGACTTTGTTTTTGTAGCAGGCGCCTCGTCCTTGGTAGCACTGGAGCTTGTTACGGAAGTAGGCAAGGGATCTGCCACGTCTTCTGATGTACCATTGTGCGAGGTTGCCTGGGGCTCATTGATCCGCGCCGCCCAGTCTTGTATTTTGCGCTCGAGGGGCGGATTGGCCCAGTTGGTTTTGACAAAGTCTTTTGGAAGGTGTTTGCCGCTATCTGCCTTCGTTGTAAGGCTCTTTTTGATGGCGGCAGGATCAACGATCAGATTTAGCAAGAGCTCCTGCTTTGTCTGCGGGCTCTTTTTTCGATTCCTCACCCAGTGGCTGTCGCTAACCACCCTCTTACTTGGCGTGCCCCTCGCCGCTCTCGGGGGTAGAGGCGAGTTGTTTTTTCTCTTTTCGGGTTTGACGGCAAGCTGGGGTTGTACTTGTGGTTGCTGCTCATTCTCTTCATCGCTATTTAAATAATCGCCGTCCGGTTTCTTCGCTGGTGTTGCAGGGTCGTCGATAACCGCTGCTGCACTTGCTTGTTGCCATTGCTTCACCCTATATTTGACTCCGCCTGGGGGCTGCAATTTGTTCACCGCACTCGCTTTCACCTCTGCCGGAGGAGGAGCTACGGCTGAACTCCTCCTCCGTACTCGATCTGCTGAAGGGCGTCCAAGGAGAAAGTCGCTCAACAGCGTCGGCTCTGGCTTCTTTCCACCCGCCTTGGCTCGAGGCGGCGCATTGCGCGGGCCGGCTGCTTTGTTTGTTGGCGACTTCCCGCTGCCGCTGACATTTCGGGAATGCCTAACGGCCGGAGATCGTTGAGGAGTAGTTGGAGTTTGCGCTTTGGCCGAATCGTCTTCCTCCGTTTCGCTGGTAGGCATGTCCTAATTCGCAGACCAGAGTCAGTACTTTGTCCTGTTATCCTCCACGGAGGCTGCCAGCTATTTGCGCCTCGTCATCAGTGCAGCTCGGTGCGACATACCTCTCAATTCGAGGACCCCGCCTATAGGTGTTGCGATGCAATTTCGTGCCCAGGCATCGACGCGCGCCAACCTATAGAGAAATTTCTGACTCTAGACATGAGCCTGTAGAGCGCCAGACTCTGCTTGAGGATCTAGTCTTTGCGCTCGATTGATGCGACGCCAGTGATCATCGGTTTCTGTGGTCGGTTTGTTCCGGGCGGCCTCGCCGGGGAGGTCTGGATCTCGTTGGAGGGGCAACCAAGATGCGTGTACTGTCTCAACACATGCAAGCACTATATGGACAAAACTGCAACGAAGCTTATGGCTATGGTTTCATACGGCAGAACTAATAAAATCGATAGATTGTGGCCATTAGAATGCGCTATAAAGCAGGTATTTACTTAGAGTTCTCTGTTATAGCCTGCCTTGTTTACATTGCCGAGTTGAGAGTGAGACGGGATGCGGGTCCGTGATACTCGAGTATTGTCGATTTAGTGCTTGCGATCTCGTGTCTATATATGGATTATCCTTGCACCACCCACAATGATTGGCCAAGATACTGCCAATAGTCTGCGGTCTAGAATGCGCCTGCTGATTGCTTGCACTTCAAGTATTTTCAACAGGTTTTCGTAGTGGATAGAGTACAATTCGCATCAACGAGGCTAGATAAATGCTTTCTGATTATTTTTATTTAAATTGGTGAGAGACCAGTTTTGGTTCCCTTCACCTGCCAGCTCAACTGACGTGGTATATCTCATTATCCTTTAAGCTAGTAACTCATAATCTATATGCTGACGTTCGCTGAAACAACATGACAAATACAAAGCAGAGAAGAAAACGCTGAAGTAATTGCCATGTTTGCGCTCGAGTTGCCTTCGAAACGCTTCCCGTGTTTGCTTTATTGTAACTCCTGGACCCATATCTGTACAACATTAGTATGTAATTAGGCTGCGTGAAACAGGGATACTCACATCCATCTTGCCCATCTCAACCCGATCCCGCCTGGCATTTGTCTTCACAGACATAATCGCCATTTCCAAGTCATCCTGGTCGCCCATTGTAATCATATCTCCATCTGGCATATCGTCATCTCGGATTTTAAGCTTGAATCGCTTCCGCAGAACAAACTTTTCCCGGATTTTATCCACGAGATCCGGAAATTCGATTGCGGTTCCAATCATTATGTAGCGAGTATCCTCAGATGAGTGGACTTTGACTCGTACTTTCCGGATGTCAGGTCTTCGAGAGGAACCTCGGCCAGATGAAGAAGCTGCTCTGGATCTAGGTGGTGGTGGGCGGCCCGAGAGCATCTCGAAATCATTTTCATCAAATTGATCATCCTCATAGTCGCTTCCATCCTCATCTTCCTCTTCGATATACCGTGGTTGTGGTCTGTTCCTCCCCTTGGAACTCCGAGAGTTCCGATACATATCATAAAGCTCCCCAGGATATTCATCCTCTTCCTCTTCATCGGACATCCTTCTACGCGTTTGTTGCGGTGGTTCCCTTCTCCGCGATTGCGATTCCTCTCGTCTCATTGTCGGGCCTCGTGATTCCGACGCCGCGCGAGCAGGAGCAGGCCTCCTTGCAGGTTCTTCGCGGACTTCATAACGTTGCGGTGGCAGGGCCTTTTCAATGTTCAGCTTTGCAGGTACAGGCTTCACCCCATTGCGAACAGAGGCTCCCCTGCTGAGTTGGCCTGAGCTGGATCCAGATAAGCTCCTGTCAGACTCAGGAGGTGGTGTTGGCGGGAACACATTCCGGTTGAGAGGGGGCTCTGATTGTTGGCGCTTGCTTGACAAGCCAGGCTTGACGAGGTTGGCAGCTGCGAACGAGAGATTCTCTGCAGGCCGATCATCCTTCGCATCTGATGTCTTTCCAGCCTATTTTGGGGTTAGCACTGACAGTATTTGGCAACCAGCATCACCTACGTTTTTTATCTCTGAGCCAGCAAATCCTGTGAACGCGTTGGCTCTGTCAGAAGCCGCAACTAATCTCGCCTTCCCCAAATAATCTTTCGTCTTTAGGTTCTTAACCTTTGCTGCGTTTGGCCTGTAGACGACGCCAACAGGAATAGAGAAGACCGTGTAACCCTAGAACTGCGTCAGCATTATAACACATATGTCATTGGATTGTATGAACTAACCTCGGCCTCTTCCCTGATTGCATCGTCGATTACGTTGTGGTCCTCGACAACCTTCTCTTTCACCGCAAATGAGAAATCTTGCATTCCGGCTTCTTTCTGTTGCAGATAAATGTAGCATAATCCGCGGTTAAAGAGTACTTCGCAGGAATATAATTTGAACATGAGACCCAGTTGCGCATAGTCAATCATATTGTTGCCTCGCAGGTACAATAAAGTGTCGTTAAAATTAGCAAGGGCCTCTTCGAAGTCTCCCACGAGGAAATTCGATACGCCTTGCTGAAAGTAGGCAACTGCCAGATATTGATCGAGCCGAACTGCTCTTTGGTAGCATTCAACCTTGACGAATGTTAGTTTGTATTGTTCAACGCCTGCCACTACTGATTGATCCAGATATACGTACTGCTTTCCCATGTTCTCCAAGCGTCGCATGGATTACTCCACAGTTGAATAAAATCTTAGAAGTGTCCGCGATACCATCGAAAGTCTTTAATGCTTCGTCGAACTCGTTGTTATCGTAATTCGCCAGCGCGGCAACCCACGTCTCGATTTCCTGAGGGGAACCGTTAGTTTTGTGCAACCAATTCTCAAGAAAGCGCTTCGTACCTGCTTTAACGACATCTTGTCCTACTGCTTAACAAAGCTTCAGATTTGCCTTCGTATGTTGTCTCTGTGCAGCGACCAGCGTATGAGGCAACGCACAGCCGTAGCACTCTATTATATTTCACTGCTCCCACGTATTGTATGCACTTCGCAAGTAGATACTGAATGGATGGTCGGTACACTCTGTATGTATACTGTCTGCGCCAGGGCTGTCAAAGCTGGATAGATCGGATATGTATGCACTTTCGAGCGGCGTTCTCCCGTGATATTGATTCCGCTAATTTGGCGTTGACAGTCAGTCAAATAATGAACGTCGATTGGACCACGGTTCGGAGTTCTCTCTACAAAGAGTAAAATGGCATGGCTAGGCAATAACGAGAGTGTGCGTAGAGCTCGGCGCGTAAAGTCAGGGTCGGATTGGGAGCAAAGTTGAGATGGTTGGGGGTAAGAGCCAAGGGATATGTATGTTGGATTCGGTGTCTGTTGGTGGGATGAGCGCAAGGGACGAATGCAGCTCTTCGGGGGCACAGAGAGGAAGGATTCAAGAAATCGAGCAGGGCCTTGGCTATGCAGTTTGGTTTTTCCTGCAGCTGTTCATGTAGAGTCGTGTTGGGTTTTTTCAGAGACACGTTTTTCGGAAGTTTGAAGGGAGGAGGGGGAAGGAGAAGTCGGAGAAGTTGGTGGCTTGGAACTGGGCTTGGCCAGTGGAAGTGGTACAGACCAGACGGTTCAGAAGAAAGTCCGATTGCATTTGCAACATGGGACGCACCAGCAGGGATGAGGGGCAATCCACAGTAAGGAATCAAGGGATGTATGGGATAGTCTTGGGCCTCGGGCAATTCTGTATCGATAGTGTCAAGTTGTATCGTGACAGTGCCGGGTTTGAAGGCGGCTGTTCGAGGGCTTGGATTCGATGAGGTTGTGCCCACCTCACGCCGCTTTGGGGCTGATTTTGTTGGAGGTTAAACTGTGGGTGGTGCATGATGTGCGTTCCCTTGTGTGAGGGGTGGGGTGTTGCAAGTTTGCATGACAGCAGCCCTGTAGTGGATAGAGCATACGAGCCGTACAAGCCGTACAGGCCGTTCAAGCCATAACAATCACCATTATGGAGCAGGTACAGTAAGGCCGTTCTGTACCACAATCGCAATCGCACAATCCCTATGGTCGGGCGGGAAGTCGGGAGGTCCCATCTCAAGGCGGCGACTGTTTCCAAGTGTTGGGGTGATGCCGTGATTGGTTGGACAGGCAGGGGTCACAGGGGATCACATCTAATTCTGGCGCGTCATACGTTAGAAAGCAGGGCTCTTGGAAACCCAGGGCGCGTAACGGGGTGTCATGTTATGCTCACTGTAGGTAGATGTGGCAAGTCAAACACTAGTAATTAGACCTGACGTGTGGAGTACAAGTACAGACGAGACGGTGTGTGCTCTACCATAACCATATTAGGGAATTATTGGGGAGTTTTATTTCTCGTGGAGCATCGGCAGCGTCGCGGACCATAGAGACATCCGGGAGCACTGTCTTAAAAGTTTAAACTTACATAATAAATTGTTTACGTAATCATCATCGACGGAAGTATATCACGTGATCTAAGAAATTCCGACAGAGTCGACTGGTGAGCCTTGGCGCCTCGACCTTCAATTACAGTTTGGCATCGTCGCAGCTTCACCACCACCTTAACGCCTGTCACCTCTGTCGCTCGTTCCTCCAATTACAATCGGGGGATTTCTTGGCCAACGGGCCGTTCACAGCTATGTCGCAAGTCAATGGCGTGGTGAGTAGCAGCCATCCCCTTGCCGCAGAATTTCTTTCTGACCCGGAACGTGTAGACCAAGCTGGCGTATTCCCGGACGTGGCACCACATCTCAGCCTCGACTCCCCATTACGGTCTAACTACCATCAAACCTCTTCCTCCCGTCGATTCACCTCTCCTCGAGCCGCCGTCGCTTGGCCGCCTGGCGTCGCGGATAGCTACCATTCTCTGCGGCAAGCACAAGCCGATTTGGGACCCATCTACCGACTGTGGTGACTATGTTGTGGTCACGAACTGCTCGCAGCTGCGCGTTACTGGCAAGAAGATGTACCAAAAGCAATACTACAGGCACAACACCCGCCCTGGAAGTCTCAAGCAGATCAACATGGAGGGACTGATGGATAAATTTGGAGGAGCAGAGGTGCTGAGGAAAGCAGTTTCAGGGATGCTGCCAAAGAACAGGCTGAGGGACGACAGGCTGGCGAGACTGAAGGCATTTGAGGGAGACGCACACCCATACAAGAGGAATATTGTCAAGTTTAATGGGGTGAGCAACGTGGCGAAGTGGCCACCTGCACCTGCACCTGCAAGCAAGGTTGAGGCCTCCTCATAGGATACTGTGATGAGGGGAGAGAAGGAGAGATAGATGGGGAGCGAGACTGTGGACACTGTATACTGTATAGATATATTGTAAATTATGAAGGCGACAGATGGTCACAGGAGGCCAGACTTCAAATGAAATCAACACACTCAAAGCATTCAAAAAGACGAGCAAGTTCAATTCGTGACTATGGAACTGCAAGACTATGATGGATACAAAATCAATGCTCGGCATCTATCTCTTGTGCAACCCGAGCACATACCATTTGAGGTGTAGTGGGAGTGATAATGATCTAATTTGTACAGGAACGGTAGCTAATAAACGAGAACTTGTGCGACACAAACATTTGCCAGTATATACCAAAGAAGAAACCCAGAAACATCCTCGCTAATATAATATGCAGCAGTAACCCTTCTATAGTTTGCCTTTCTGGAGCTTGTTGTCACGCCCAACGGTGCATTTGATCAAGCCATTAGGGCCCGACTGCGGAGCGTAGACAGTGGTATCAGCCCCTGTGTTCTTAAGACCCTTGTGGAAGCTCAGATCTAGAGAAGGTGTTAGTATCTCAAGACGCTTACAGAGAGGTTATAGGACACTTACCGATCTCAAAATAATGCTTGTTGGGCAGCGAATACTCGACAGTCTCGACGTCTGGAACTGCCTTCAGGATGTGCTCGCACATCTTGTACATGGTATTTTGGACCGATGGGCTGTTCTCCTCTGCAAACAGCTTCATAGTAATCTCACGTGCAGCGGCCCACGCCTTGTCGAACTTTGGAACAGAGGCTCGTACTGATCTCAAGGACTCGAAGTTGTTCCATTTCCAGGTGCTATCAATCTCGGTGGAAAGAATCCTGTCCCAGACTTCAGGGAGAGTGGTGTATTCATCACGGACGAAGCCGTGGAACTGGGATCCAGTGCTCTTCAGGACCAGGAGTCCCGAGATGCTGCTGCGAACCTCGATGCCCTTTCCTTCGCGGGCAGTAACTTCAACATTCCTCGTCTCGTTTCCGTCACGGAAGAAAGAGTGGGGGTGGGGCTTGCCATCCAAAGTCATACGGGTCCAGCGATGAACAATAACCTTCACGTGAGCAGCATGAATATGCTTATACGTGTCGACGAAGTGCGATGCGAGAATGCTGGCATAGAGCTCAGGAGGCGTCACAGGGTTCTCCTTAGCCTTGATGTAAATGGTGTTCTTAATTGAATCAGTTGCAACGACGACACTGTTGTCGGCAACGGTATATCTGAAAAGGCCGGTTAGACGAATGCAGGGGCTGATTTCACGGTGCACTTACGAGGGCTCGATCTCTCCTTCCAGCAGGGCACAAACGGTCATTTCACAGACAGTCTGGACGCCGGTCTTCTCATCGCGGTGGACTTTGTAAACGCGGACGTTATCCTTTCCATAACGGGCTTCAACAATACCGGCCATTTTGATATATGTGCTTTGATAAGATAACAGAGAGCCCGTTGTTGTAATGTTTGGCTTTTAACTTTAACTTTAAGTATGAGTAGACGGGATTGGAAAGTCTTATTGAAGGACGAGTCTGACCCTCTTATATAGATCCGGAAGCAGCCAGGAATATCCGTGGATAAGTGGTATCTCGATATCACGGGTTTAAATCTGGGTATAGAAGCGGAGACGGACGACGGCTTAAGCGGCTTGAGCGTTGAGATCCGACACGAATCGGATGGCCAGACAAGGGTAAAGAGACGGGGATTAAGTAAATAGTATGAATATCGATCAATAAGTAGCATAGAAAAACGTTTATGAGGCCATGTTGAGATCTCTTCCTTGCCCCGGCCGCCAGCTAGCGCGGGGTCGGAGTACGCCGATATGCTTGATACATCCTGTGTACAAGCAGATCGCCGGACGGAGAGACCCAGCTGCCAGCCAAAAACTCCGGGTGAGTAAGTACCGCCGTGCCGTAGTAAGTGCCGCCCAAAAGTTCAAAGAAAGGTCCGCGGATAACAAGTTAGTCAGTGTCTTTCTGGAGCTGCCGTTTAGGAACAGCTACAGTATTTGAACTATATGTCGCTTTTCACTGCTCATAAATATTCATACTGTAGCAACTGCGATAAGAAAACAATGGTTCCCGATCACCTGGGGCTATAAATAGCATGTTGGCGGCCTTTTGATAAGCCATTTACACAGCAATCGAAGAAGAGATAGGAATTCTATCAGCTTCAATTTGAGTATTAATTTCTTGCAGTACTACATATCCGGTCTTTTGACTTTTGGGCGGCACGAGCCCCGCACAGTATGCGTAGCCATGTATATTATGCATATGGCTTTGAGAGTCTCATGGTGAAGAAAGAGGGCTTGTAGCATAACACCTACCTGGCTCAGCTTGCAAGTAAGTTTAAAGTTGCCGTAGGTTTGCTTCTTCCATCGATCGTTGGGTATATGGCCCGGCCTGTACTACCTGCTCCGGATTTCCAGGGCTAAACGCGGGGAAGGCTTGACAGTTGGGTGCCATGCGCAGCTCGCATACCAGCGCCTTATAATTTAGGCGCCAGTATTTGGCGACGCGGGCACGACTGGCGACAACGCCATTATCAGTTACCAAAGTAAACGTTAACAATTAAGCTATCTACGAGCCCAGTCTGTGGCATCACTCTCATTATTCAGCTAAGCTTTACACATCTATACGCTTTTGCTCCAAATTCTCGAATCTAGCGTTTCCTATCCATTAGCAACGACAACCAGCGCCTTCGACTGCGCTCGTACCAACCTCGAATCCCCCAGGAGCGCCTCACCACGGCTGGTCAACGGACATCGAATTCACCTCAAATGCGATATTCTCTAACCCGGTAGAGAGACGGACGGAGCAAGCCGATGGGGTAATGGTTGCCCCACCGAGCACCCTGAGCTCGTCCGCGACGCCGACTCAGAAGACAATCCAAACTCAGCAATCGCCTTACCTCGCGGCTCAGTCGCGGACGAGCCTGGATAGGGATGGCGCACACCCAAGATCGAATACCGGGGCGCAGATGCTGTCCACGTCGGCCATGTCTTACGGGCCTCGAGGTTCATCCTTAGCCCAGCTGGCGCCCGGGAGCTTCAGCGCAGAAATGCGGAGCCAAACTGGGTCATCGAGAGCGACTTCGAAGGCGGATATGGGCTCTACTATAGGCCTGGAAAGGCTGGAAGAAGACGTAACTCATGTGTCTGAGCAGATGATATCCGTGTTGAGGGAGTCACTCAACCGGGAGTTGAAGATTAAGGAGGGCAGTGAGAATATGCTCGAAGCTCTCAACACCAAGAAGGCGAAACAAACCAAAGAACAACGAACACGTGTTGAGGCGGAGCTCAACTCCTCGAACCAGCGCATTAAGGACTTGCTAAATCAGATCTCGGAGCTCCAAAAGCCCCAGTCGCAGGCACCATCTACTCCAACAAGAGCGCGCATGGCTGGCCTATTCCACAGCACTGGGCTGAGATCTCCAGCCAGTCTGACGAAGAGCGCCACCGATTCGAACGACGAGGAGCCTTCCGAATCTCCAACCTACGTCCTTGCTGAAATACTACAGGCTTTGGAAGTCGAGGGCCTGGCGCCAGACTACTATGTTGGCCATGCAAACAATCTAGTCGAACTCTTCAAGCGACATCCAACGCTGAAATATGATTTGGTATGGTCAATATTCGGCCTTCGAATGCAGGTAATGCTTCTTAGTGAAAGCAGAGAAGTCGTTGCCGCTGGATATCGCATGACACGCCACGCAATCTCAGACCTAAACTCTTTGCATAAGATTAGGAGTCTAAACACAGACTACCTTGTCGTACTCTCTCTCATCAAGGAAAGGAAGGCTGATGTTGAGCGTGAGCAGGCGCTCAAGTTTGTACGCGCATTTCTTGAGGTCAAAGATGGAGTACACGAGATTTCGAGGGCTATCGTTCGGACAATTGCATCCGTTGCAGAGCATGGTGAGGATCGGCTGAAAGCTATATGTATTGAGACATTGGCAGAAGTCATGATCAAAGATCCAGCGCTTTTAGTTGCCGCTGGTGGGTTGCGGCCCCTCACTGACGCTCTCGGCGAAGGCGGTTATGAAGCCAGCGAAGGACTTATCGCCGCATTTCTGTACTTGCTTGATGCTCCACAGCGGCGGAAATATCTTCGCTCCGGCTTTGAGCTCGAGATCCTGTTCACTACTTTTACCGATTCGTTATTCACTCGGGAAAGGTTACTGAAACAAAATGCCAAATCCATCTCATCTGCGATGAAGTCATGGCCTGGCCTTTTAACGCTATCCATGTACGACTTCCGGGCTATCAAATCTTTGATCTCTTCGTTGATGTTGCCCCATGCCGCCATTCGCGAGACAGTTGTGGACCTTTTGTTCGGTCTGCTCCGAATAAAATCACCCTCATGGTCCTCCTCGTTTCTAGCTGGTCGGCGTTTGACAACATACGGGCGCGTGGCCAACCTGAAAGCTCAGCCTACGAAAGCAACCTCGTCCTTAGCAGTTGAGGACGAAAGTGCCGAGAAGAACCTCACGGACCACTACACTGCTTTACTTCTTGCTGTTTTAATATCAGCGGATATGGTACCTGGGTTGTTACAAATCACCAGCGAAACAGATAATCCGACATTGAAACGCAGAGCTACTTTGCTTCTCGGGGAAGTTTTGAAACTTGCCAACAAGCTACTCCCCCCCGCCTGGAGTAACGATCTACAGTTGCTACCTGCTCTCTTCGCAGACGCGTCCCGATTTGGTACAGAGGATAGATATATTGCAACGGGCACTGTTTATCAAATGGATAGTGTCAACCGTACTCTCGACAGATCAGCACCAACGAACACCAACTCCATAGCAAATATTGTGAAGAATTCTAGCACCGACAGCCTCGACGAGCCACAGAAGAGCGTCCCCAACCCTAATTTTGATGAAACTTCATTCCGGCAGGTTCTCCTGGACACGCAGGTGCTGAACAGCACCAACTATATGAAATGGAAGTGGGATCTTATCCTCAAAGTCATTGAAGGGCCGTTAGTCAATGGCAAGCGTTTGGATGAAGCTATCAAAGCGTCTAAGTTCATCAAGCGGATTGTTAGCTTCTATCGACCGTTTAAGTATAGGTTTGCCGCTGTACGGAATACTGGACCAAACCAAAAGTACGTCAAGGTAGGATGTGCTCTGATAAAGACACTACTTCAGTCACCAGAAGGTGTAAAGTACCTTGCTGAAAATAAGCTATTGCGGCAAATTGCCGAATGCCTGGCTCAATGTGACCCGGTAAGTTACCAGTCACCTACCAGACTACGTCTACATGATACTAATACATTGCAGGCAAGCGGCATAACGGCACAATCCCCGATGTTCTCTCAGTTTTGGCTTACTGAGACGCTGCGAAGCGGCTATTTCGCGATGCTAGGGGTGTTGAGCGCGGACCAGAAAGGTTTACAAATGATGGACCGCTGGCGGATGATCAACATGATGTATCACATTCTGGACTTAAAGCAACGTCCAGATTTGATCAGGCTTCTGCTCTCCAACTTCGATTACTCTTTACATGGTCATCCAAGGGTGCTGCTGTCCAAAGCACTGACAGGCGGCACCAAAGACATTCGTATTTTCGCAACCAACCTCCTTCGAAAATACTCAACTCGATCACGGTCGAAAACGCAAGGTGTACTGGGGGTGGTTGACTCTAAGTGGGCCATCCAACTTCTTGTGACCCAGCTTTACGACCCTGAAGTAGAAGTGTGTGCCACAGCAATCAAGATTCTTGAGGAGGCTTGCAACCGCAAGAGTTACTTGGAATATATTGTAGAGTGTCGCCCGGCTCTCGACCATCTTGGCGAGATCGGCGCTCCTCTTCTATTACGATTTTTGTCATCTTCGATTGGATACCATTACTTGGACGGTCTTGATTATATCAGCAATGAAATGGATGACTGGTTTCTAGGCCGCAACGATGCCTATGTTGCCGTAATCGAGGCGGTGCTAACACGTGCCTTTGCGGAACCTCAAGATGAGGCGACGGGAAGGGTGAGTCTCGATGAAGATCTATTCGAACCCGACAGGTTCGAAAATGATTCCCGTGTGCCTCCACATTTTTATAAGGAGCTTGCAAGAACCAAGGAAGGATGCAAACTTCTAAGCGATAAAGGTCACTTTGATGAGTTCTCTGCGACTATTCGCGAGTCCGGCATGCAAACCGAGGATCCGGAAATCATGCTCAAGGTCAAGGGCTGCCTTTGGGCTGTTGGAAATGTTGGCTCCATGGAGCTTGGAGCACCATTCCTCGAGGAGTCCGACGTTGTCCAGAACATCGTGAAGATGGCCGAAAACCACCAGGTCATGAGCATGCGGGGCACTGCCTTCTTTGTGCTGGGTCTCATTTCACGCAGTGTTTATGGCTTGGAGATACTGTCAGAGTTAGGTTGGGACAGTAACACCACGAGCATGGGCGAGTCGCTTGGATTGTGTATCCCTTCCAATCTTCGGAAATTGTTTTCGTTTACACCATGGGAGCACATGAAACCATCCGATATAACCTTGGGCGATACGCAAATGACTATAGCGGAAGAGTCAAGAAAAGAGAGCGATCCCGTAAATAAGCGCATATTGCAGCTTATTGTCGACTTGGGCAACACAGTCCTCACAAAGAAGGCGATCAATGAGCTGATGCACATTAAGCAAAGAAAAGCCCCAGGGTTCAAGCAGCCGGAGCTCTTCAGGAGAATCATGACAATACTTGAGTGCCACCACTTCCGATTGCCAATCCGGAGGTTTGTAGTGGATTTATTTGATAGAAGCGTCATGAGACGGATAGTTCTCGACGAGGACAGCAGTGACGAAGAAGAAGAGGACATGGATAGTAGCGATGAGAGCGAAGCGGGCACAGAGCGCCAGCGAAGTATCAGTGTCCCGACAGTACCGACGAGCCTTAAATGATCAGAAACGACCCCCAATTACACACTATATGGCGTATTTTGAAGGATTTTTTTGCATTTCAAGGACTGGATGATTTGCGGGTGTTCATTGTATGATAGGGTCTACGGCGGCGTTTTGGGTCGCTCATCAGAAGATAGTGCCATGTTTTAAGGGCCAAGTCTATGTATAGCAAAGAATTGTAATGAGCAACGAGTTGAATACCAAGCTCAATCATCTTTACTTATTAACGTGTTCGAGAAACAAGGTGTCGAATCATTATTCAGATTTAACGACAACATTACGTTGAGGGTGCAGGTCACAAGTGGCCACAGGAAATTTAAGTATCTTAAGTCATTCTTGTATAGCTTTTCTTGCAATAGCACTGATATTATGTAACGCCCATGAATTGCCACAGCCCCATAACCAGCCCAATGCACGCATCATACCCCCTAATTTACGCTCGGACTGCCGCACCAAGGGCGCCACCGGTGAACCTGGTCCCACCCTCCTGTCTCTGGGTATTCGGTCCGCCACCACGTCCGCCACCACGGCCACCTCTCTGTCCTCCCCTTCCACCACCACGTCCGCCCCTGCCGCCTTGGCGCTCAAAGGCGTTTGCGGTGCCCTGTGTTCTAGTCTCCAGGGTCCTCTCATTGCTCTCAATGAGACCGCTGGCCTTGTCGCTCAGAGTCAGAGCCAAGCTCTGGAGTCTGCTGAGCTCAACACCCTTCCTGAAGATAATAGAGGAGTTGACCTGGTCAAGAGCAGCAGCAAGCTCCTCGTGGCTGATCATCTTGCTAACGATAGCGGCGACCTTGCGGTTGGACAGCTCGAACATGGATGAAAGAGTGGCAACAGATAAGGTGTCGTAGAAAGGAGCATAGGTGAAGAGGTATGTGCGGAGACCCTCCTCTTGGATTTGCTCAGAAAGCATAGTCTTGATGGCATCTGGCTTCGACATCAACTCCCAAATCTTGATGGAGTGGATGAACTCAGTAGCCTTCTGCCACTCGCCTGCTGCAAGAGCCTTCGACGCCTGCATGACATGGTCACGGGTGTTCTCCGGTGGTCCGGTGAAGATTTGGCGCTCATGGTACTCGAGCATACGGCGGTAGGTCTTGCTGATAACACGCTTCTTGATATCCGGAGATGATCCAGTTTGTGCCAGAAGAGGAATTTCGAGGAGCATGCTGCAAGTAAGGTACACACACTCGAGGAGCTCGAGGTTGATGTGCATGTGGAATGGCAGCTGACGCTGGCGCTCAAGACGCTCTTGCTCGGGCGAAACCTGGTTGTAACGCTGGATCATAACACCCTGGGCAAGCAACTCCTTTTGGCGTCCGCTACCGCAGATTTCCTGGAGAGTGTTCTGTGCCTCGTATACAAGCCCGGCGCGGAACGCGCAGAGACCAACCTGGACGAGCGTCCTGTTGAACAGGATCTGGCTGTTAACGTCGAAGTTGCTGATCGTCTCTTGCAAATGCGACATCAACATCATATCGCGAGCCTTGTAGTAGTTATCGTGAAGTGCCAAGAAGTAAATCTGGCAGAGCATAGCGCGAGCGCGGATGATACCTTCACTGTGGAGGAAAAGGTAGTTGCACAGAACATTGACGAGAGCGGTGGCATCGGGAGTTTGGTTTTGCGGTGTGATAGTGGACTGGAGAGATGCCGGGATAGACTTCCAGCAGTTCTCTTCCAAAATCTTGACGACAGTAGCGGGCTAGAAAACAGATTAGCATGTTTAGTGGTATATCAAAATCCAGTTGTCACTAACCTTGAAGTATACGTGCTCCAGTCTTCGCATGATAATTCTGTTTGTGTTATCTTGCGGGATCTCGAGAGTCGTATCTTTTGTCATAACCTCAACATATAATTGGGTCCTGACGATGCTGTTATATAGAGAGCCTTCGTCTGATAGCCTGTCGATGTACTCTGCGGTATGAGGATCAATGTGCTGTAGGGATCGGGTGAGCTCGTCGTCAAGCCTCTCGATGTAAGACACCACGCTGCCTGGAATCTTCAGCTTCTCGCCCTCGACCTGGACTGGCTGCTTCTCGTCATCCTCCCACTCCTCGGCATTCTCAACGACCACAA
The DNA here is from genome assembly GCA_000750815.1 of Pseudogymnoascus sp. VKM F-4516 (FW-969). Lineage (NCBI taxonomy): Eukaryota > Fungi > Ascomycota > Leotiomycetes > Thelebolales > Thelebolaceae > Pseudogymnoascus > Pseudogymnoascus sp. VKM F-4516 (FW-969). Next base: position 14,427 of record JPJZ01001088.1, on the reverse strand, counting down.
GATCGTGGTTTGACTCTAGGATTGTAAGAAGAGTTCCGAATTCTTGCTCAGCCGCCTTCCACTGCTCCTGGGACATGAAAGTCTGTGCGCCAGTGGATAGATCGAAACGAGTCGAAATCAGGGTAAGAAGGACACGGATTTTTTGGTACGGTGTTGTGGCGACCTCGTAAAGCTTCTCCATGATCTTGATTTGCTCAGTGCGGTCGGTGTTCTTCTTTCCTCTGGACTCCATGATGCTCCTAAGGTGCTTCAAGATGCTTTCGGGTGTGAATTGCAAGGTGCGGCCGCCCTTGCCAACGGTATGGAAGCCATCGTCTGCTCCAGGCTCCGCGTCTAATGCGAAGCTGACAGCAGCCTTAGGGGTCTTCTTAACAACCACCACCTCTTCCTCCTCCTCCGACTCCATGAATGCATCCTTGTCCGCCCTGTAAGCATCGACATCCTTCTGGTAGTCCTTGTTGTTCTTCTTGATGCGTTGCTTGACCGCGTTGAGACCACGGGCATTTGTGGCGTTCATCTTCTTCGCGGTAACCTTCTGCTTCGCGATCGTCTCATTCATGAAGTCCTCGAGATCGGCGATGGCCTTGATGTACAGCTTGGGCATGCTTCCAGATTGGAGAAGCTTCACAACTTGACGGTTGATCTTATCGAACTCTAAAGTGCAAATGCGGTCAGCAAACGCGAACTTTTATGGCCGTAATACTACAACATACCTGCGGAGATAGAGCCCCAGTCGTTGATCTTCTTTCCATTTTCGATGGCCTTGGAAGTTGCCTCCAGCTCCTCCAGGCGCTTGTCTTTGGCGCTCTTGACAACGTGGACCTGCTCGTCATCGGTGCTCTCGTCGTCGTCAGAACCGGCACCGCGGAAGAAGGCCATGGCACCGGTCTTCTTGCCGCCGGCCTTCTCATCTTCGTCGGAAGAACTCTCCTCATCTTCGCCTTCCTTGTCGGATCCAGACTCAGACTCCTCTTGTTCCTCCTCTTCCGATTCAGAGTAGAGCTCCTCCTCCTCCTCCGAGCTGCTCTCGCTGTCGTCTCCGGTACGGAAGAATTTTGAACTCATCTTGTTGAGTACAAGGGCGCTTCCTTTGACGTTGTAGGTACGTAGATGCAGAGCGCGCACAGATGTCGTCGCGGTTTTGAGGGTAAGAAATTGAGGTTGGGTCCCCGCGCTAATTTTTATGGAAGCGAGAGATCTTTCCATGCCCTAAGGCATCCATTCATTGGCGGGGTGGATATATATATTTAGCGGGAGGCGAACGGGGAACATTTAGGCATCGCAAACTGAAAACCATAAATAGTTTATATGACTGGCTCAAATTGAGTCACGATTGCGAATGTTATAGTATTATTTATGCTAAGTAGCTGCTAACAGCCATACAGTGCATAAAGCCATTAAGACAAGCGCTAAGTTAAGTGTCATCGATTTCTCATTTTGCTCCCACACCCCCACCAAATGATGAACCTCACCAGTGATCATTCCCTCATAGTATTCATTAATATCGTCTTCATCATTTCGTTGCCGATTTTTGTAGCATCAGCAAACCTTGGCTCAAAGAATTTTCTGGTGCTTTCGAATCGATCCCTGTATGACTCGAAATCGCCAAAGGTCACACAGTCAGACCACCCACGGGCAGCAAATGTGAATTCGAGGTCATCGGATCTGAATGTGTTGTCCTCAATCGCAATTCTAATAACATCGTCTAGCAATGCGGGCTTGCGGAATAGATATTCGGTGACTCCCAGCCATAGTCGGAAGAGGGGTGTCGAACAGATCATATGATCGTATGGGACGATGCCCATTCTCGACCAGCAGTCAACCATAGCTAGAAGACTAAGGTGGTTGTTTGGGGTCGGTTCGTCCGGTTTCTTCCCAAGTGAGAACCTGTCAAGGACCTCGTCTTCGAGGAGGATCCCGTGATGCGACTTCTGTGCATCGAAAACAGCAGCGCCAGCAGCTTTGATGCGCCTCTCAAATTCTTCCCTGTTCCCGCCGAGCATCAGCTTGAATAAGTCGGTGACAGACTCTGAATATTGGCGTATTTGCTCTTTCGCGTACGGGTTCAGGATTGCTAGTCCTGCGTACACGTGCCATTTTTGCGAATAGATGCGGAGGGTTAAGTTGATCTTGACATTTTCGATGCCTCCAACGTAGCGCGCAATTTCCCATGGAAACTGAGCATTGGCATGCCATGCTTTCCCCATGGACAAGAATGCAGCGTGAGTAACTGCTTGCGTGTCGGCAGTGATGCGGTCATGCTCAGTGGCACTGAGATACACATGCTGTGAACCAAGACAAGAAAGGACTTTCTCGACTCGGTCAAAATTGGCCTGGGAGGCACGATGCTTGATCAAGACCTATATCATCATGAGAATAAGCAACAATAGCTTCAGGCTTCGTGCAACTAACTAATGGCTGGCCCTTGGGATCCACATTAGGTCCGTGCAAAGAATGGCACGAGACGATATCAACGTCTTTTGGCAGGTGGGCCTCGAACGCTGCAATCTCCGGGGATTTACAAGAAGTCTGCCCGCCGACAATAGCGCCTTGCTTTGTTGCTTTGGAATGTTAGCCGCTCAAGTCTCTAGTCGAGAATAAATCACGGCAAGTGACACATACATGGCCCATATAGTGCTACAACTTTGTCAATGGAGGCGGCCTCAACATTGTAAATGATATAATCGCTCGCTCTCGAGACCAAGTGGCCGTTGGGTAGTATCTCAACTTGTTTCTATTGGGTACTCAGCACGATGTGCAAGAATTCTATGTACAGATATATATACTCTACTGGAGAATTCATCCACCAGATCCAGATATTTTTCTTCTCTATCACAAGCATTGACTCTGCAATGACCTTGTTAGTACTGTTTATCCTAGACTCACGAAGTATTCGGCATTATATGCGAAGTTGATGACTAATGCTGAGATACTGTTAGCTTGTGTTCATCCATTTGAGATAGAGAAACAAAAGTGTTCAATAAGTAGATTCAGACAAATAAAAATAAGGTAGCTGAGATTATTCATCAGTGAAAGTCGACCCCCAATCCCGGTGCCAGAATGGCAGTCAGGGTGGGTGAAGACGATGCGTCGAGCCAAATGCACTCAAGTCATCATTATAAGGGGGCAGTGTTTGCGCAAGAGGAAAAAAATGAAGCTTACCATCTTGTTGGTTGCCCAACGGCAGGGAATGGTAAATTACCTCCATCCTGCATCGCTGAGCTGCCTGGCATACATCTTCCCCATGTCCCCCATGCCAATAATGCCGACGACAAAGTTCTCCATGGCTTCGGCGTTATCGCTTTTCTCTGTAGTTCAATCTCATGGAAGTTACCCAATGAAAAGGTTAGTGAGCGCCTCACATCTGTGAGTGGTGATGCCTGGCAGGAAGCGTGAAAATGTCGCTGTCAGAGAATTTATTGATAGTAAAGAAAGTTGGGGGAGGACGGAAACAAAATCTGAAATAAATACGGACCGATATGAGTAACCTGTTGTGGCCTAGCGTCGATTAGGTCGCTTAAAGTTCGCGGCGCACACAACACTTCAAGATTTTGATGGCGGTAGTTTGCTGAAACATTGTCAAATTCTTCCAACGCCAAAACAACCGCCAACATGCCTCCAAAGAAAGTCGCGCGCCCCGCGCAAGAGAACATCTCCCTCGGCCCTCAGGTCAGAGATGGTACGTTTTCGCCGGTGTCAATGATGTTTAGAAACCCCCACTAACGATCTCCATAGGTGAGCTCGTCTTCGGCGTTGCTCGTATCTTCGCTTCTTTCAACGATACCTTCGTGCACGTCACCGATCTTTCGTACGTAAACCCTTGGAAAGCCCATACGGTTGAAAATTGGGCGAATCTGGTTGAATGAGTCGGGACTAACGTACATTTGCAGTGGTCGTGAGACCATCACCCGTGTCACTGGTGGCATGAAGGTCAAGGCCGATCGTGATGAGTCTTCTCCTTACGCTGCCATGTTGGCTGCTCAGGATGTCGCCGTCCGCTGCAAGGAGCTTGGCATCAACGCCCTCCACATCAAGATCCGTGCCACTGGAGGTAACGGAACCAAGACCCCCGGCCCAGGTGCCCAGTCTGCTCTCCGTGCTCTTGCCCGTTCCGGCATGAAGATTGGCAGAATCGAGGATGTTACCCCAACTCCTTCCGATTCTACCCGCCGCAAGGGTGGTCGCCGTGGTCGTCGTCTTTAGACGGTGGCTTCTGTGGATATTTGGGTTTTTGTGCAGATTTGACAATCACGCGGAGAACGGCCCTAATTGCCTGGCCTCCAATACTGCTATGTTGCTACGCGACAGTAGAGCACACCAGTAGAAAGAATCGAACCCATGCTCAAGTACATATTTGTGCCATATATGCTGTGACAAGTGATCAATGAAGGCCCTGGTGGGGCTGTAGTTCTTAACCTTACCCTCACTACCATTGTGAAGCCGTTGACAGTTCCTTTGGAAGTGGTTGCATCCCAAAATATTACGTGCAGCGGCCTGGTAGACCCCTACAGCACGCCCCATCAGTTCACCGATGTTTCAGAAAGCCATCGGAATTGGAATGATTCTGAGCTGCATGACATTGATATAAATCAGGCATTTTTATGTATAGATTTCTTATGGCCCATACAATATATAGCAGGAGCGGGTATCACATTCTTCAAAGCGAGATATTATTTTGAAGGGCGCTTCATATATGGATGCTGAACAGTATACCACATACCACTCCTACCATCCAATCGTGCCCTTTTCTCGCCCACCCTCATCCAACTCAACCATCACTGGAGCGTACTCCCCCCTTTCATCCTCAGCTTCCAGATCTTCCATTTCTGCATCCACGTATTCACCATCCTCGAGCTGGATCTTGCCGACCCTAAGATAGTTTCCTCCCAGGTCCCAACCCCATTTCGACAGCCAAGTTTCCAGTCTTCCAAAGGCGGCCCTTAACTCGTTTTCCTCCTTGCTCAGAGCGTTTGGTATAGCTGAGAGCTGCTCAGTGAGCCGTGATTTGAAAATAGTTAATTCCACCTTCAGCTCATCCTGTAAGTGGTGGCTGTGGTCGAATATGCTTCCTTGGAGGTATTCATCGTCGTAGACCAGTTGCGCTTGAAAGACTTCAAGAATCTTGGTGAAGAAGGAAGCCTCTTCCACAGCGAATCTGAATGCCTTGAAGAGTATTTTGACCACATGGCCCCATTGCTCCATACAACAGATATTGCCAAGCAGGACACCAGTCAAGTAGCAAAACTGCAGCTCCCCAAGCACGTCCTCGGGACCTTCTGAAGTACAGTTGTCTGCTATAACAGCCCTCACATGCGACGAGCTATCCATGGCTTGCTCGCTTCGGGCTCGACCTACCGCCGTTTCCGAGTAAGTCTTAGATCCGGCCGGGAAAATAAACCTGAGCTTCTTCTCCTCGGCAATAGTAGCATCAACACTTTCTGGAACGATGTCCATTGCCGTCTGTTGTTGTTTGCCAGCTGGTTTGGCATCCGTTGGTTTGCGTTCGTCCATCGATGTTACTCTCCAGTTATTCCAATTTCCGCCAGTGACCTTGCTAAGCATTGGGCCCTTGATGGCGAATGTAAGATCTTGCCAGGTTTTGGGATCATCGCCATATGCCTCCGCTGGATTTGCCCTCGACTTTGAAAGTTCCGGCGCTTGGGCAGCTCGTATATTGTACGGCAGTAATGTGCCGTAGGTTGACTGTATATTGTCTTTTTGCTTCCTGATTTCGACAGCTCTGTCTTCGTCCTCCAGAGTCTCAGTGTATCCGTCCCATTTCTTAACAAAAATCTTGCCTGTCTCGCCGGATAATCTTTGATTTGATATAATCCAGAACCCATTGCGGGTTGATATCCCAGACATCGAACCACCATAGATAAAATGCGGCCCGGGAGGAAATTCGCGGATTCCTCCAAAGTGATGGTTCTTTTCAATATTCAAGCCTACTGTGTCATAGCCAATGAAAGACCCTGGCGGAACGCCAGCAATAATCACGGCGTCCCCATCCTGAAGGTACTGTGGTGACCCATACTCTCCCTGAGAGTTTCCAGCATGTAACTGGAGTGAATTAAACTGCCGTGCAGAATCGGCAGATCCTGATGATCCAAGTGTGCCTCTCGAGGTATCTGAGCGAGGCACAGTTCCTGATTCTTGGCTCCTGCCTGACAGTGGTAGCGGCCGTAACGGCAGCGCTATCGGCCGCGTCAAGTGCTGCTGGCGATAATTCGACTCGTTTTGAGAGGACGAATCATTGCTGTTATTTGTGGCCATAATCTGGCGGTTTGGTAAATGGCGTCAAAGTTGAGAGGCGCAAACGCAGCCTATCAACGGGAAGTTTCGAGATTTATACAAAAAGTAGTCCCGTGACCAGAGTCGTTCTTGTAGTATCCTTGGGAATATTTTTATATTCTCATTGCATCGTCGTTGAAGATATGGGTGTCATTATATGTCATGTCAAAAGTAGAGTGCAGATTGATGGGCCTGAGAAACTGGCAGGTGCTGCACTGTATTTGCCTTGTCGCCTTTAGCTCCCAATCAATGCTAATAATATGGGTCTGAGATTTTGACCAGGGCCAAATTTTTAATATATTATTTATTTAAATCAGATATACAAAAGTCGATAGACAAAATTTTATGGAAATATAATTAAAATGGCGATTTGAAAAGGCAGTACATGCAAAGTTTCTCAAACACATTTAGCTATCAAATGTCGTCCATTTAGGCATTCAGGGTGGTATGGGCGGCTCCTTGCGCCGTCCACCAAACCTGGACTAGCCGCCGATCCAAGACACTGATTCCCGCACGAATCTGCCCCGTGACTATCACGTATAAATCGCAGCATGACAAGAAGAGCCGCATGGTGCGCCTGTTCTACGAAGGGTTAGAGCAATTTTTTACATATTGATTGTTATTCTTTTCTAAGTTGCAACGATGGCGAATACCGGGGGTGATGGAGTCAATGAGGCCGTAATGGCGGCCAACCAAGGAGCGAATGGACAAGCTGAGCAACAGCAGGAGTGGGATGGTGAACATCTGCAAGAAGCGGAAAAAACGCTCAAAGAGATGTATATCCAGGTATGGAACCTCCCCAGTTGCTCTGAACAACTACTAATGCAATGTAGCTGCGACAACTCCGCTCCACAATCCCAAACCTCGTCGCATCCCTAGCGACCAAGCAACCGTCCCGTGAGTCCCCCATGGACACAATCAGCAACCAGCTGGGTTAACAGCGTGAAACAGCTGAAATCCTCTTCCAGCAGCTCAGCAGTGCTGCCTCAACGGCCAACTCGGAAGTAAAGCAGTTCCGGGAAATCATGGATAACCCGCAGAGCCGCCAGCTGTTTGAGCATGCCAGGGAGAGCAGGTCCAAGAATCCGGATGGTATCACGCCATGGAGGATTACGGACGATCCGAATTGGTTGAAACGGGATTCGTGATGTGGAAAATTTGACTATCTTGGAGTTTGCATATGGAGTTGTATATGGAGAGCATGGGCGGCTATTTGCTGATGTATAGAAGATGGAAGGAACGATTACCAAGCAAGCTCAGTCACAACTTCCTCGAATCTTTCAAATCATATATATGGAAGGAACGATTACCAAGCAGGCTCAGTCGCAACTTCCTCGGAACTTTCAAGTCTTATATATGGCAAGAACAATTACGAAGCAAGCTCAGTCGCAGCTTCCTCTGAATTTTGAAGTCATATATATGAAAGGAACGATTACCAAGCAACCTCAGTCGCAGCTTCCTCGGAACTTTCAGGTCATATATATGGCAAGAACGATTACCAATCAGAGCCTCGATCGCAGCTTCCTCGATAGTTTCTATCGTGGGACTGGAGCTTTAAAATCGAGCAAGTGGATGAAGGCGCAACATTACGTGCTTATATAACGAGAAGGTTTTTGGTAAGAAAAGATGTTATTAGCGTTCGAACGGAAGATTACTGGGTTGTTATTGTCTTGCTAGAAACCATCGAAGTCTGGTCTGGGCATGAAGATATATTTGCCGAAGTGTTGGGTAGTTCATGGGTGGGGATTTCAGGAGAAGGTTTTGGGATACCGATCAGCCGCATTTATGTCGAAGGGAAGGACTGGGCTGTAGAAGCATAGTTCACACGCTATACATATTCTGCCACCATTGAAGGACTCAAGCATCTGAGATTCGTACATGCCATACATCACTATTGTAATACAAGCGTCCATCTCCCAGAACGCGAAATTCACAAGGCGAAAAGACACAGGAGAAATTGACGAGCGTGTGTAGTTGTGATAAAATCTCCAAGGTGATCACTATCTTCATGGGCAGCACAATAGTTTTCAATCGTAGAATCTTTGCATTTTCTTTATGCAACGAGTCCTACGCCCATCTTCAGCCACAAGCCAACACCATGTGCAATGCATCCCAGCACCACCATTCCCGTAAAATACCCCATCTCCACACGCAACAATACAGGTATTTTAACGGTAAGACTTTTGGTATCTGGCACGGGCTCCTGGACCACCGAATTTCTAGTAGCACACAACACGTTAGCAAAACCATCCCACATCACGAATTTTGTAGGAGCAGCGATTCGGCATACCTTTGGCTCTGTGCGGCGCGGGTCGGCGACGAGAAGGGTACGGTCGTATGCGACGAAAGCGGCCTTCAGTTGGTTCTTTGCGTACTCATCGACGAACTTCTGGTAGTAGGCGACGAGGGACTTGGCGATGGCTTGACGGATGGCGTAGATTTGGGAAGTGTGTCCACCACCGGTGACGCGGACGCGGATGTCGACGCCGGCGAACTTGTCGAGGCCGACGATCAGGAGAGGCTCGTACAGCTGTGCGCGGAATGTATGTCAGAAAACGTGTTCCAGAACCCTCTCAAATCCTTCCATCTCGTTTTGCTGCTGGGACCGGGGCGAATTTACCTTGAAGCGGAGGATCTCTGGCTGGATCAGGTTGAGCGGCTTGCCGTTAACCTTAACAAGACCCTTTCCGGCCTACAATGAAGCAATCGTCAGTATAACCATTCCCACCAACACAACTCGTGCACCACCACCAATCTCGGCATTCTAACCTTGCACTGTGCGACCGCGGTGGCAGTCTTCTTCTTGCCGAAGCACTGAACGCTCTGAGATGTCGAGGCCATGGTTGCGATTGGCGATGAACTCGAGGGGATTCGTCGGTCGTGAAGGGAGGTTGTCGTCGAGGGCGGTACGTGATGTGAATTTCTCCCGAATTGTTCGATTGTGGGCTTCGCTTACCTTGCCCGTTCCGCGCTAATGCAAAAGTCACGACCACTGAACCTGGCCAAGAAAAGAACCGCGCACGTGACTCGTGATGCCTTATCGGCCTTACCCCTTATCGCTCTAGCCTCGTCCGCGTATCGGTGACGACGACCACTCCCCCTCATTCCGCCCGCCAACACTTCTCAGAATCACATAACTTCAAATTCTAAAGCGCCATGAACATCGGTACATAAACATTGCTCCCCGACAGCAATCCAGTACCCATGTCTCCACCCCAAAATGTCACGTAAAGCGGTAGGCCTCGCGGCATTCGACCGCTCGCGCCTCACCTCCGCCCAATTCGCCAGCCACGGCTCCAACCTCCGCAACACACACGCCTCCTCCCTCTCAACACAGCTCTCCGTCTTCCGCAGCTTGCTCCAACAATTCGCCCAAACTCACGCCAAGGACATCCGGTCGAACCCTAGCTTCCGCGCCGAGTTTGGTCGCATGTGCGCCGCGATCGGGGTTGATCCGCTAGCCAGCAGTTCGGGAGCTGGGAGGGGGGAGGGGAGTCTGTGGAGTCAGTTGTTGGGGGGGAGTGTGAATGATTTTTATTTTGAGCTGGCGGTTCGGGTTGTGGAGGTGTGTGGGCAGACGAGGGAGGAGAATGGGGGAATGATGCCGGTGAAGGAGTGTAGGCAGAGGATTATGAAGGGGAGGATGGAGGGGGCGCCGGAGATTACAGAGTATGTCGCATTTGCATTTGCATTTCCCCTCCCCCGTCTTTTTATTATTTCCTCGGGATATTGAAGACACATGTACTGATTTCTGAGTCTCTAGCGACGACATCCTCCGCGCCGTTCTCTCCCTCTCCCCCCTCGGCTCCTCCTACTCTACCCCCAAAATCGGATCAAAGCAATACATCCGCTCCGTCCCCAAGGAGCTCAACACAGACCAGAGCGACGTGCTCAAGACGGCGCAGATCATGGGATACGTCACGCTGTCGACGCTGGTGCTGAATCTGAAGTGGTCAAAAGCGCGGGCGAAGACGGCGATTGATGATTTGGTGGCTGAGAGTATGCTGTGGGTCGATACGCAGAGTGAGGAGTGGGAGTATTGGTCCCCTGGCTTTGTGCTGGATGGGGTGGAGTGAGGATAATGGCTTTGAATGGGTTGGACGCTGGTTGAGAAGACGAGCAGTCGGCATTTCAAGTTGTATATACATCACTTAGAGAAAACATAGACATTCACGATCACACACAATATACCCATTGAAATCCCAGTAACGAACGCATGCACGTGGATCGATTGTTGCAAGTATTCTGTCTCCTAACCTATAAACAAACCACTCCGTCGTCCCATCCCCCACCAAGAACGACACACACTCACACACGCACAAAACAGGCAGTTCAGTACAGAGCACTCCAACCCATGCCAAACAAACAATCCACCCACCCCATTCACATTCCGCAAAAACCGCATTCTTTTGCAAGCCACCCAATCTAAAAAATATATACCATAAGAGGCCCCTGCGTAGTAGCAATTCCGCGTTGATTAATTAAAGAACTCAAAAGCTGAACACAAACGTAACAATTCCAAGACAAAAAAGCATCCGCCGCCACCCGTGCTGTGTTGTAGTTGGGCCAGCGAGTCGACAAAAAAATGATTGTCAGGGATCAAACAGGAGGTCGAAACGTCGCCGCACACACACCAGGGCTGATACCCCGTGCGGTTTGATAACGAGCTTGTGACGGTAACGATAAAGCCTCAAACAAAAAAACGATGGGGTGCCTCAATTGTCTTTGTTTCTGTCTGTGTATAGTGACTATTCATTTGACGCCCCCGGGTTGAAATCAACAAAACAACAAACAATAAAAGGAAAATAGAAACTCGAATAATGACCGCGCGTGACGAAAATAATGTCAACAGCAGGTCTCTCTCTCTCTCTGTAGCCACACAACCCCAAACAAGAATTAGGAGATGCGTCATCATGACAAACGAATCAATGGTCTCGTAAAAAAGGGGAGGCCCGAACCACCAGAATCTTTGCCAACGTTCCGTCTAGAGGGGTCATCATAATAGACACCGATGAAAAAATGCGATCAGTGACCCATATGATACAGTTGCACTTTCATAACTAAGTAAGCCCGTTCCTCCTGCCGCTCTGCTGGAGAGAGAGCGGTCATATGCCAGTTTGCTGCAGTCTTGTATAGTAGTTCGTGAGACATCGTTTAGTGTTGCTCATATTTTGGAGCTGGGGCACCGTTATCTGTGAGACAGCGGATCAGCTTTGGTTCCAAATCGAAACAGGGTAAGGGCTAATGACGTTGGCTATACATCTGGCTTGGAGCCCCGTAGGGAGAAGCTGGGTATCCGGAGTACATGTGGCTGTTACTGTACTCCTGGAGCTGCTGGACACCGCCGGATGGGGCCTGGTATTGGCCAGGAACTTGCGCGCCAGGCTGGTAACCGATCGGTGGAAGCTGGACCTGAGCGCGTCCAGGTTGTTGGTATCCAGGAGGAGGCTGGTTGCTGTCGTTGGGGTTTTGTCCGTCGGCTGGGTTGGACTGGACTTGAGCGGCACGGGCACGGTCATCCTCGGCCTTGCGCTGTGCGTCTTCCTCCTTCTTGCGTGCCTTCCATTCCTTTCTAATCTCTTTGAACTCTGTAGAGAAGCAAAGTTAGTCAGTGGTTCCTATTGTGAAGTTGTGAAAGTAACGTGATCTGCCAAGTCCCAAACGTCTGGGTAGCCGATGCTAGCTAGCGCAGGACCGGACGCTTGCATGCCATAGTTCGGCGCCAACGCATGGCACCCTGCCCACGAGGCTAAAATATACAGCCTTGACACCACCATACGAGACAAGCATCGGGTTAAGCTCCTGACAAGGGGAAATCATAGGACTGCGCACGCCAGGTCGATTTCCGGCCCCCAACACAGAGAAGTTGGTGTAACAACATCGCGCATAACGTGGGGAAACGAAATATTGGAGTCAAACATACCTTCTGGAGTGCGCTTTTGGCCATGCGATTGCATAGTAACGTGAGCATTCAAATGATTAAGTGTGCCGTAGGCCTTCTCGCAGCCATTCCATCCGCACTTGTACATGCGCTCAATCTCCTCATAACGTCTCCTGGGACGCTTGTGCTGTTGCGCACCGGGAATCGGGACGAAGGAATAAACCTGGGATAGTGGGTGCTGTACACAGTCAGTTTAGTTCGAATAATCGTATGTTCTGTAAAATGAAACGTGGTCAAAACGAGCCAACAGGTCATGGCAGTAACCGCATGTCAATGCCATTGCCTGGGACCAATTCGATGCGCCTGACGCAGTGTCAAAGCCGCATCCAAGTAATACCCAGGTGTCTGGACCGCTTCTCACGGCCCAACAGTGCGTGGGCCGCAAAAAAGCTGTCCAGACGAGGCAAGCAACCCTGCGAACTGTTTGCGCGCGCGAGGACCGCGGCGCAAATGGCGGCATGGAAGCATGAAATACGAATACTTACTTGTCCTGGGCGGGGTCCTGACGGGGCAGCTGAGTTTGGGTTACTCACACCAGATGACGGGTATGGGGCAGGCATGCCATGTTGTGGGTGCTGGCCGTAACCTGCCCAGTCGGGGCGAGGTTGCTGGGCGTACATTGGGCCACCTGGGTGCTGGGGGTAGGCGTGCGACATCTCTTGTTGCGGTGGGTATGCAGAATAAGGGCCGCCGTGGGGAGGGTATGTCGGGCTCGACGCAGCGATTGATGGATCTATAGGAACATCCTGGTCAGACTTGATTTGCTGAGCATGATGGTTTGAAGCGCCATCTTGCAGAGGCAGAGACGGACTTGTTGGTTGCGCCATACCTCCACTGCTACCGCTATGGCTGCTTGATGGATAGTATTGACGTTGGATATGTTCTGGGAAAGAACTTGAACGCGCAGACGACGGGTGCACGCTGTACTCGGACGTGGGCGTCGCGGAGGCTGAGTAGTTGACTGGTCGGACTTCTTGAGCTGGGTAGCTCGCTGGGGACTGGTGTTCGGCGGGGGAGTCGACGGACGCGTCGTTAAACGTAGCTGTATAGGGCGTATTCAAACCTGACCGCGAGAATTCGGATGCGCCACGTTCCATAGAGCGTTGGACCTTTCTTCGCAGATGCGCCGAGGTGTTGTTCTTGACAACGGTGGCGGGGTTTGTCTTTCTTGTGGTCGCGCGTCTTCAAGGTATTGCTGGGAGATTCGCGCCGAGGGGTGGCGGTTTATGAATTACTAGATGAGATGGCTGTTTAGACACCAAGGACGTGCTAAACGGGCGCGTCGACAGAAAGCTCTCCACACCTTTTGTGTTGGTCGATCTTTGGGGTGGTATTTGAAAGATATTCTTGAGCAAGGGCGGGTTTCGCAGGTTGGGTAGGCAAGTGCGACGGGAGGGATGGTTCCAAGTCTAAGATTTAGATGGCTATAAGAAGCCGGCGGCGGGACGAGGGTGGTATTTGCGCAAAGCCGTCGCTGTAGCCCTGACTAGGAAAGCCACCGGTAAAGATTGACCAGAGGCCAAGAGGAAGATTAGCGGGTTTAGCAGCCGGGTTCGTGGGTTAGGCGCCTTTTTATTCGGGCAGTGGGGTGGGGAGATGCGTGATGGTGTGGTTGTGGATGGTGGTGCGTGATGGTATAGTGTGGTGTGGTAGCGGTAGCGGGTGGTGTGAGGTGTGAGGGGGAAGGTAGCGTAGTGTGTGTATTGTTGAAGTAGCGTGATGTAAGTGTGGAAAGTAGTCTCCGTTCAAGTAGCGTCGTTCGAGGTAGTTTTGAGGTAGTTTGGGTAGTGTCGAGTAGTAGTTTTGAAGGTAGTTCGAGTAGTTTGAGTGTAGTTCGAGTAGTGTGGAGATATTGTTGACGAAGTGGAGAAAAATGATATACCACCAGCAGGTAGTGTAAAGAGTATATGCAAGTAGGAGTATTGTACTCGTACTGTATAGTAAGTTTCGAGGTTTGTGAGTGGTGTGATATGGGATTTTGTGTATTGTACTAGTACTCGATTTGCAGTTGGCGTGTCGAGTAGCAGTAGTGGAAGGTTTGAAAGAGGACTGGCTTCCTTTTTCCTGGTTGGAGGAAGTAGAAAGGAAAGGAAAAAGGATGATTCGAAAGATTGCTGTTTGTTGTTTTTTGTGTATGGAATTGCCACGAGGGGGAAGGCGCGAATGGGGGAGATGGATGACGGGGGTGGTGGGTG
>JPJZ01001086.1:0-15998 GCA_000750815.1 Pseudogymnoascus sp. VKM F-4516 (FW-969) | reverse complement strand
CGGTGTTGCTGCTGCTGCTGGTGCCGGTGGTGTTGGTGGGTGGCTTCCCGGCTTGGGAGCTGGTGAAGAGGTTGGCCATGAAGCTCGACATTTTGGTGATGTGAGCTGGGGTGTTGGCGGGGAGTGTGGTGAGAGGTGTAGGTAACGGTGAGGTGGGTGGGGTGGGATATTGTTCGGAGCGGAGAAAGTGTGTCGTTGGTTGCTGGCAAGCTCGCTCGTGTAAATAGACCCTATCCACTCTCTCCCGCTGGATGTAAACACGATAGACGCGGGGTCAGGGCGGCAGAGAATTAAAAGGGGTACAATTCGCAGTCAACGTACGACGTTGAAGATTTTTGAGAGGCCCTGAAGAGGCGCGACGTGCTTCCGGGGACCAGGGTTGAGTTTGTGGTAGTGTCACGACGTACAGGACAGGATGTGCTTGGCGGGGCGAGGGGCAGGTACGTGGAGATCAACAAATCCAGGGAATCTTTGTTGTTGCGGCAGCAACCGACGAAAATCAAGGGACGTACCACACAACCGCACGCTTATTTGGTATAACTGTGCCTACGTGGATATTACAACATATGCGAATAAATGTAACTTGAACGTTTCAGGGTAATTTTGTATTGCATTTTATAATTCGAGCTCTATAGTTAATAATAATACATACCTAAATGCATTGTAAGTAATCTCTTGTGTGGACTGTCCACTTACCTTTTTGTTTTACCTTCTTGTCGTTCGATACTCATACGATACTGTTCGGACAAATTCACGGAGCGCAACCCGCCTAGCACCACTTGGTTTCTGGCTCGCCATCACTTCTTAGAGAAAGATTCCCAACTTTCCTTCACTCCCACATCTCAAAAACTTCCAAACAACCCCAGGGGAAGCATGCAAGTAAAGCAAAAGAGCATGATAAAATTCAAGCTAAGGAAACGAGTTCATACTGTACTGTTACAAAAAAGCCAAGCTCGTATACGACGAGCTATCTGCGCCGATCATCCCACTCTGGATATCATCCCCCCTCTCTAACACCATGACACCAAATATAAAGCAGCCTACTAAGGCATGAGCAACCACACCAGCACGAGTAGCGATCAGATCAAGAGAAGAAAAGCTTTCACTCTTCAACTACGATACGATAGATGTACATCATACGTCCCCAGCACCACCACAGCTATACACTCTCCACTTCCCCTTCTCTCCTCCCCTCTCCCCCTCCACCAACTCCACACTCATAACCATCACCACTTCTTCTTCTTCTTTATCTTCCTCCCCCACCAGCCCCCACCTCACCTCACAGCAGGAGCCTGTGCCTCAAAACACTTATTTAACAAAGAGGACTGATACACAAGAGAAGCACGCGTACTGCAGACGCGCGCCCTCTTCGCCACCACCGCCGTCGCCGCCACAGCCGCCTCCCTCACCACCGCCTCCACATTCCCCAGATCCGCATCGAGCTTCAGAATCAGCCTCCGCCAGTCCAGCATCTGCGTCGGAGGCGCGCCCGCGAGCGCGCCAGCGACTGCAACAGCCGGGACCTGGCTGGGCGTAAACTGCAGCACGACGTCGGTCCAGCGCTGGAACACGGCATCGGTGATGTGCAGGCGCCAGTTGACGGCGACGAGGAAGGCCATCTCGTTCTGGTTGATCTCGTGCGTGCTGAGGCCGCAGATCTTGCTCCACGCGCGCGCGGAGTAGTTGCGGTCTTGCAGGTACTTGGAGGCCAGGATGAGGGCCGAGAGGAACATGCGGCGCCCGCACTGCAGGGCGCGCGTGGCGTGGCCCTCGTCCGGCTGCTCCATGGTGAAGTCGAAGCTGGGGACGTGGGGTTTGATGAGGATAAGGTAGTAGAGCGCTACTTGGAGGGTGGAGTAGCTGGTTTGAGACCGCCGCAGGGTCTCTTGGATGAAGGTGCGCAGGGGCAGAACGCCTTTGGCGCCCATCTCACTGCGGCACACAACGGAAGAAAGGGGCCAGATCGCTTCAACGATTTGGGCGGAAGAATCTGAAGGGGGGAGGTTTGAGTACGTGACTTGCTTGCAGGGGTGATATTTATCTTACCGACTAGGCTATCGACAAAGCTGACCTTTCGGTCGCACTGTCGAACCAGAGAAGGGGGTGAGCGCGCTTTGCGCGAGGCGAGTTTGGAGGTGCGCCTGGGATGAGGGCGCTTTTGAGGAACGCTGCTTGCCAGGCCGGTTTTGGGCCAGCACTCCGTAGGTGCGGTGGCATCGCGTATGTCTAATGGTTGATATGATGATTGTCGGGATGTACGACAGTAGGCGTCCGACTGCTCTGAGTCAGAGGACCCTCCTGAGTGTACTGACGAATCGTCCGAGGATTGAGAGGCGGCGTCTGAGAAGACAGACGCGCAAGAGGATGAGGCGGAGGAAGAGAGCGACGAGCTGTAGGGCCCATCGTGGTGATATGTTGAGATGTAAGGCGGCGACAATTCATCATCGCCACTGTTCATCTTGAATTAATTTAAGGTTATGAGACTTGCATCGAAGACAGAGAACACTACTCCGTTAAGGGACGCAACTCCAGTCGCCGTCTATACAAAACCAACCGATAATACCGTTTGTAGACTATCCCGTGAGATTCCTGACTTGATGCTGAGCTCTAAGACGAAACACGTGGTGTGTTGCTGTTTATAGAGCTGCAATGATCGAGTTCGAAAGCAAAGGCTAGACCGAAGAGACCCGCGCAATGGAGATCTTTTCAGAGACGATAGTACCGGTGGACAATGTAAGAGCGGCGACTGGAGAAGAAAGTAGAATATCGAGGATCATCGTGGCCTGTCCGAGTTCAAGCAGTTATCGAGGTGGTGGCTAGAACCCAGCTACCATCTGATGAGAGTTGAAAGTTCGAATTCGATGTGAGTTGAGGTCTGAGGAAGACGCGTTGCTTTTTAAACGAAGACGCTGATATACATATGAAATAATTAAAATGACTGAGGGGAGTTTTTGTATAAAGGAAATGTCTCTTCTTTTTGAGTACGTGTAGGTTGAGGCCAGGCAGGAGGTTGAGTGGCGGGGCGGGTTAGGTGGTCGAGGTGGTTGTGACTCTGAGAGTGGCAATCATGGGTTAGCCGACAACACTCATTCCAGACCCGCGGACAATGGGGGCAAACGCCTCTTTGGGGGGTTGCCTACGGTATGTGTAATTCGTTGGTAGAAGCGCTTTTTTATCAAAGAACTTTTAGACGCGCAATTTTTAGATGCTGCCTGAAAGGTATATTTTGTTGTGTTGTTTTTATAATTTTTGTAGGAGTTTGTTTTGTAGTTGTGGTTGGGTGGTTTGTTGGATTTCGTGAGGACTGACCGGGTTGTCGCCTTTCGTTTCGTCGCAAAGAGGAGGAGAGTTGGTTGTTCTTGCGGCGTATGTACGCAACAAGAGGATTAAGAGTAGTAAATAGGGTTGACAAGATAAAAGAGTATTGAGAGGAGGTTTTTTTTCATATACAGATCACAGAGCAGACTTCGATGAGCCGCGTTCTACTGTTTGAAGTCGTCCATTTCTGCGTTGGGTGCCAGAAGGAGGAGTGGACTGGGCGGATAGAGGGTGAGTTTTGTTACTTTTCGCCAGCGACAAGCACTTAGAGAGCGGAGGACGGGAGGGGGGGGTGGAGGGAGGACCAGTCCAGCCAACAGACCACACAGAGATGGAGGAAGGGAGGGTGGATGTGGAGGTGTGTGGTGTGTGTGTGGTGGTGGGTGGTGGGTTGTGTGGGTTGTGGGTAGTAGTTTTGAGTAAGTACCTTCTATTGCACAGTGTATGGTAAGATGTGAGTGGAGGGATAGAAGAGTGACTTTGTGTTTGTAGTAAGATGCAATAGTAACACGAAGTACCACAGACACAGTAAGTGGCACAATAACACATAGTAAAGTGCAAAGTATGGTACAAAGAACGAGTAACAATATGCACACTCCACCAAAGTACAGTATTATGTGTACATAAAGTAAGAAAGGTACATAACAATTGCATCAGTAAGGCGTGGCAACCTGGGTATTTCTAAACATACATGGGAGGGGGGTGGAGAAAGGATGAGAGGGGGTGTGAGATGAGTGTAAAAGAGGGGCCATCTCATTGAATCTTAGTGATCTTATTGGCTCAGGGGCTCGTTGTTGACGCTGGTTGTTAACGCTGGCTGGTGGCTTCTGGCTGTTGACTGCCTTTCAAGGCTGGTACTCAAGGGGACCACAGAGACCCAAGGCGACCACAGACAGACCACCAAGGTGCAAGGCTACCGGGATGTGGAGTCTACGGGGATGGCTGTGGTTGGTTGTACGCGGAGTGTAAGCCTACGGCGGCGTGGCATTAGCGCCGTATAACAGTCAACAAGCAACAAGATTTACTAGGGCCGTCGGGTTTGGCGGACACTTTCGAGAGTTGAGTCACCCCTTCGTGTGAGCAAAAAAAAGAGAGCACAGACCAACACAGATTCTGCCTAACAGCACACCCCCCCGTCCGCCCCTTTGCCTGATACAGTTGTGCAATACCAGGCAATACATCCTAGTCACCGCTCCTGTGCCTGTTACTCGTTGTACTCATTCCATCGTCTCTCTGCCACCCCTCACCGCCCAGCCACCACCAAGTCCACCCTAGCACCCCCCTCTTCACACTCCCAAGTCTCTTTAGCGATGACTGCAATGACTGGAATGACTAGAGATGACACGGTAGTGGCACTCGCCACCCAATCACTGCATTCAGGGATCATCCCATCGAACGTTTTTCATAGGGTTGTCCATTCCCACCACTAACGCATCTTTCACAGTACGGTACAGCACAGAGTAACCCCTTCGGTCACTCCCCTTCCTTCTTCCCCTTCCTCATTCGCCACAATGCACATCATTGGCCCTTGCCACCTCATCCACGACCTACAACCAATTACGCCCGTTGGCTTACTACGAAAAATGTACGCCATGACAACAGCCACCTTTCCTGAAGCGCCCACCTCGCCCCTTCAGCCAACACCACACTCCCACTGTTGGAGCTGAAAAAAAGTGAGTGTGCGGCAAGGGGAATAGTTGCCTTGTCGGATGATGACTGTGCTCATTTCAGGTCCCCCTTCTTAAATTTTATCCATCAGCTGTAACGACAGATGACTTGCAGCAATTCCAGGCGCCAGTTCGTCAGTTCCAGTGGCTGAGAGGTCCATCACCCATCGTCTATTCCTCTTTTTCTCCACAGCCCATCGGTAGATCAGGGGCCAACGAGGCGATGCTGCGGCAAACACGCGGCTGTGTGTTGCTATTCTTGTGCTCTGGCAACCAGGCAGGCACCTCACAGCCTCACTCCCTGCCCCTCACCTCACTACCCCTCACCAAACCAAAATCCAAAAATGAGAAAAAACCTGATGATGGCATCGCATATCGATTTTCAGCACCTACCACCTCTTGTCTCATTACCTTTGTCCACTTTGTCCCCCTCCCTCTAGCCGCGATGAGCCATCTCGCCACCACCATGACAAAGATCAGGCTACACCCGCTATTCCAGTTCCCCCATCCCCCTTCCTGCCGCCAGGTCGCCAGCCAGGCAGCTCGCACAACCGTAATTCCCTCTGCACTGTAAGCCCTCTGCACATCATGAGATCCACGGCCCCTCCGCTGCGGGCACAGCATGAACCACCACCGCACCCCGCGCACACTCCAAGCGCCAGGCCAAGGCGGCAACGCACCTGATGCCCTCGCTGATGCAGGTCTCACGGCTGCTGGAGTATCCGTTTCACAGCCGCGGAGGGCATACGAATCCACATCCACCGTACTTGGAACTGTGGGACGAGAGGGAATCCGCATGAGACAGACGACGTACGTTGTCCTGCGCCCCGTTCGGCTTCGGGGCCCGAGTAGAGGGCCGACTTTGATACTGTGCATACACATACATACAATACAGTTGTACTATTTTCTGGATATGATACTATCTGTACTTACTCCACGCTCTCCTTGTACCTTTCCCCTAGCTTCCACCTTGACGACATGAGCGCCCCCTTCGAAGCCCATCGAAGCATCACTCATACCCGCATCATCGCATCCCCTCGATCCGAGCTCATCCCTGGCCCACCCAACCAATCCCCACACCTCTATTTCCATGCCATCGCACCGCACTTTCCCCGCTCCTAAAACCTTCTTTCTGATTGGTCCATCGAGGGGGATGGACAACACTTCAATATCAGATTGTGGTGGTGGTGGATTATGTATGACATTGCGGCGTTCGAGCGGGAGGAGGCTTGCAAATCGCTGACTGACTTATTGTCATGATGGGGTTTGTGCTGGTGGAGGGAGGGTGGTGGTGGTGGGACACTGCAAGCAACGGCTGTCGCACCACGACGGGTGCCGTTTGCGGCACCTGTGCCAGCAGCAGCTCCCGCGTCGCCGACGAGTCCAAGTAATTGAGCCATACTCACTCTCCCTCCTCTCCCTTCGACTCACAAAACAGACCCCACCCTTACCACCAAACGCAATCACATCAACATCCCCATATCCACCCCTCCGATAGCGCAAACCAAGCCCAACCCAACTCACCGGGTCATCACATCCTCCTCCAACCTCACAGTAGTAGTAGCGGGGCAACGAATCCCGCAAGGTATAGCTGTGTGTCGTTATGTGTGTGTGACTCAAAACGCAGCTTGCTTTGTTGTCCCCTCCCATCCCCTGGTGCCGTGCGGAGCTGCCTTCCCCCACTTGGCTCTGCCTTGCGGCTACCTGGACGTTTAGCAAGGACCAGTTGGGAGGGCGGATGGGGTAGGGGGAGGTACGGGGGTCCACCTTGATGAGGGGGTATGATATCGCTATGTCTGTGTGGTATCTGGGTGCTGTAGATTACAGTGAGATAGCGATAGAGATGCGCCTTGCTGGCCCCACGGAAGATGGCAATCATCATCCTCTCCGCATACGGATACTTCTTACCCGTATGTACAGCGTCTACACTGCCGCCATACACTCCACCAAACCCACAAAAATAGCTACTGTACACTGTACTATACAGTACCATCGCCTTGCTGTCCTCTTTCCCCAGGCAAGTATGGACGATCCGATCAAGCACGCTGCACAGCCAGCATAAAAATCTCAAACTGACCCGAGACAAACCAAGACAGGACCCGGAAACGGCATGATGACTGCAAGTACAGTGGAAAGTGTGCCTTGTAGCCTCGTTGACCGTAATCAAACTATACATCTACGCAATCTACACCTCTCGTCCGCCGTACACCCCGTGACCTCCTCATACGTATGAAAGGTATGTGGGTACGGAAGCCTGGAAGTGGCGGAGTGGCCAAAAAACCTGCCTCCACCCAGGCCACATACTGTACGCATCATATCATACGACGGCGTTAATGCCTAATCCACCCGAACCACACCAACTCTCTCGCCCAATCTCGCCCAGAAATTGCGAGAATTACCCGGAACGCACTGGCCACGCTATGTTGTGTGTGTGTGTGTAGGCAGCCCCTTTTTTTTCACATTGTGTGGTATGACTCTTCTCATTTCTCGCCCTCGCCGGCGCCGGCGGCGAGGTGTGTCTGTGTGTCTGTTTTTGCCACCAAAGCCGGGGATTCCGTGATCGGGCGGTTACGATGGTGTACTTGCAATTGTGGATTTGTTTTTGAATGCCCCGCTTTGGGTATTATGAGTATTATGAGTAAGTCGAGGGGTTAATTTATCATATCCTGCCAAGGAGGTGAGGGAGGTGAGTGATGTCGCCGTCGTCGGCGCTATCAGTCACTCGTCTCCGGAATAGTCATTTCCGCTGTCTTTCCGTCTATCACCCAGTCACTCACTCACTCCCTCATCCCGATGAGCCCCACGACGACGGCAACGCAAGTGCGATGTCGCTTCCCTTCCCCCAAGCTCGCCGTCACTCACGATAGCGATCGGGTCCTCGACGCCGAGCGCAATCTGTCACCTATCTACCTGTCTATCCTCTATCACCCTCGGCGTTGTCACGCCGCACGCCCTTCCCGCACGCCCTTCACGCGCCCTTCGTGCGGTCGTGCGGGAATGTATGACTCTTACTCACCCTTCTCCTCATCCGGCGCACCGGCCTGGGCACGGCGCGGCGCAGCATTCCCACCCTCTCACCTACGCTAGCCGTCGACAAGCGATGCGTTGGGGTAGGCACCGAGGACACGAGTGTGACAGGTGCCAGGTGAGACGCGAGCTGAGATGAGATGAGATGAGGTAAGGGATAGCCCATCTCAGATCTGTCTGTCATCCGCTTACCCCTGCGTCTCTTCTATTTCTATCTGCGATCCTTGGACGAGTTTGGTCATATCACCCGCGCGTTGAGGTTGGTATGCAAGGGACGACGGAGCGCGTGCGCGGCTGCCTCCTTGCCTACCTGCCTACCTACCTGCCTCCCTGCGTGAGTAGATTACGCGCTGTGTCCGGCCATACCAGCCAGCTGTTGAGGGTGGTTATGCAAGGCACGAAACGCCGCGTGCGCGGCTGCCTGTCTGCTTGTCTGTGTGAGAGTATTACGCGCAGGCTGCAGGTCATACACTCCCCTGGGTGGGCGTGGTCGAGGCCGAGGTCGAGGCCAAGGGGCGTGGTCGCGGCTAGGTCGGGTCGCTGGCTTGGTCGGCCGTTGGTAGGGGCGGGTGACTTCAGCCTTGTGGGAGGGGTGGTGTTGTTTTGTTTGTTTGTTTGTTTTGTTTGTTTGTTGCTGTTGCCTTGCCCGGTTTGGTTTGGTCTGTGAAGTGTGCCTGTGTGTGGTTGGCGATGCATCACGCGTGATGGAGGTTTGGATATGTTGGTTTGATAGACGTCCGTCATATGGCAAGAATGGTACATGTCCACGATAGGCAGACGGCCTTTAAAAACCGGATGCCAGTTCTGGGTGTGCATGTGCAACTGAAGTAAGTACGGTTTTATTCGTCGTCTTTCTTTGTTGATCCTTGGTTAGGAGATGAGATGAGATAGGATATCCGTACAGGCAACTTCGGTAGCCAGAGGGCAAAGTTTGCGGTATAGTTGCCGCTGGTGTGCCAGTTTAAACGGCGTCGTTTCTGCAATGTGGAAATGGCGGTGCTGTGTGGTAGACGGAGGCTGATAATTGGGAGCTGTGGGGTTTTTAATAGGGGTTGGTTTCGTGGAGATCTCCTTATGGTGTGCGATATGCATGGTCTGAGAATGCGCTGTTATAATATGAAATGTCTATCTATCTCACTGTTATGCTTCCCAAGTTCAGTTAGCTTGATGAAAGTCTTATGGGGCATCATTTCTCAGATCATTAATTCGTATCTGGTTTCTCTCAGGGAAGATGAATGCTCGCGTGTCAACAGTCCTGCGAAGCGCTACTGAGCAAGGAGGTATAAATCCCCACCATGAGAGTCGTAGCTTCCTCGAAGCCTTCAAAATATACATATGGAAGGTATGATTATCAAGCAAGTCTCAGTTGCACCTTCCTCGAATCTTTAAAGATATACACGGAAGGTATGATTATCAAGCAGAATCAGTCGCACCTTCCTCGATGCTTTTGAGATATAAATATGGAAGGTATGATTATCACGCAAGTCTTAGTCGCACCTTCCTCGAGGCTTTCAACATACATATATGGAAGGTATGATTATCAAGCAACTCCCAGTTGTAGCTTCCTCAAAACTTCAAAGCTAGAGATTGGAAAGAACGTTTACTGACTAAGTCTCAGTCGCTGCTTCCTAGAACTTCAAAGTTGGATACTAGAAACAAAAATTACCAACAAAGGCTTGGTTGTATTAAGGAGACGCTTCTAAATCCCATTCGCCCATTTTGTCGTTAGTTGGCCTCTCTAATCTTATGATAATAAAGTTCGTGACTGTTCAACGACGTAATATCTCATAGAATATATTGATGGCTATAGACCAAAGTGGTGTAAGAAAGGGGAACCCGTCAAGAAATATCTGCCCACTTTCTCATGACTCAATTTTTAACTTTGTCATAATTGACATAAAACATTGTTATAGCTGATCTCGATTTCAATATATATATACCCCCTAAACTCTCCATCCTGGCTTTACCTACCAACCGCAAACATGGCCGTACTATCCCGCAAATCATACCCCGATGCAAACTCCCAGCACTTCGATCCTGAAACCGGAAATTGCTCAATCGAATTCTATCTTGCCTGTAAAGACACCTACCGCGTCGCTCCTAACGACGACATCCCCGTCCTATGGCCCTACAACATTTATAAAGCTTCGGACGCCGGGGAGGAGCTCTTCGGTCAACTCGAGATGCAGATTCAAAGGGTCCTTGAAAGTTATGGGATTACGACCCAAGAGATTTCTATTCATACCTTGGTTTCAAAGGGCCCGCCACGGGAGCGGAAGGATACTATAATCATTAAAACCCATGACGAGTCTAATGCAACGTGGAAAGAGGCCGTTTCAAAGATCTACAACGAAATAGTAGAGCCGGCTGCAATATCCGCTCAGCTGCAAATGTGGGTAGAGATCCGCAACGAAGACTTAATGTATAAGGATTACTCCCACGCCATAAGGGACCGTGATGCGCTTGAAATTCTCGAACGGGCCGAGTCCCGTATTGTGGAGGCCGTTAGGGAATTCTGCGGCGGGATGTGGTCCTATGTTTCGATCCACGAGCGTGGACGTGCGCCCCGCGTTAACAAGAAGAAACCTGCCGCTGTTGTAGGCATTAAACCGGGTTCGGTGAATGCGTGGGGGGCGTTTGAGGAGAGGATTATTGGTATCGTTGAATCTGTCGTTCTCCCAGGAGAGGTGGATGTTTATGTTGACCTTATGATAGGGGTTGTCGAGGAATGCTAAGGCTTTTTGGGGGCCGTTTGTAATGCTTTGATGGGATGGAGACGGAGTAGGGGCTAGTAAGGTTGGAGTTAATGAAGTTGTAGTCTTGCGGCTTGAATGCCCCGACAGGGACACCCTGCTGAAGAGTAATATATATCATAATGCGCATGGTTTCCGACCCGAACTGCTCGCGTGAAACCCGTTCGAGCTTGAGCCAGCAAGAATCCGGAGAGCAACCCAAGAAACGAATCTCCATATGAATCCACCTGGTGCCAAAGCTCCCCTGGACGCAACAAGGCAGCTAGGCCCCTCTACGATCACGATGATATCTTTGGTGACTGTATGTCGACGTAATTTCCGCAGAACCTATCTTGAAGACGCATGTTCTGAGAAAGGGGCATCGTTCAGGGTCTTATCTGCCCACTTCGCCATGACTCAACCCCTAAGTTTGTGATATTTGACGTAAATTACTATTATAGCTAATCCCACTTTCAGTCTCTATATTTCTCGATATTCGCCATAGCTACTGTCAGAACAGTATCCACCAACAGCAAACATAGCCATATTAACACGCAGATTCAATCCGGAGCAAGGCTCTGAGCAATTCGATCCTGAATCAGGAAGCTGCTCAATCGAATACTATAACGCTTGCAAAGACCCTTACCGCGTCTCTGCCAACAAATTTCCGGTTCCGTGGCCCTGGATTAATGGGAAACATTCAAAGGCTAGTGAAGCTATCCATGAGCAACTCTACGATTGCATCAAAAAAATACTGTCAGATCATAATATCTCAGCATCTGCCGCCGTCTACAAAAAAGCGTCGCGGAATACTCCAGAAGATGCAGTCGATGTGTTATTGATTAGGACTCGCAGTGTCGACACCACATCGTGGAAAGCAGCTGCTACGGAGATCTACAAGATCATTGGGCCTGCAGCAACAGCTGCCCAGATCGATATGCGGGTAGAGATCCGCAATGACGAAATGATATACGGAGATGTGTCAGTCGACTTGATCAAAGACGATGCTACAATTGACGCTATCACAAAAATCCAGCCCTCTATCCTCGGCGCCGTCATGGAGCTCTGTCCCGGAAAATGGACCTCTATAGCGTACCACAACCGCGGACTTCCATTCTACAAGTGCGAGACACGAGCCACAGCCATCATCTTCGTGAAGCCGGGATCAATACATGCGTGGGCAGAATTGGAAGAGAAGATCATCCGCACTATCATATCTGCGGCTTTTCCGGAAGAGATAAACATTTCCGTTGAGATTCTGCCAGGAAGGATTATCTCGCATACACAGCAACAGCCATCTTCGAAAACTCGTGATTCTGGGAGAGCTCTTAGTTATCACTGCGTAGATTATCTGCCAATGGTCCCGTCGAACGGGTCGTCGATTGCGCCGTCAAATTGCACAGAGGCGGGGGGGACTCTTGGTGCGGTTGTGAGCTACCGTGCTCCTGGGAAGGAGGAGGTCAAAAAGTGCTTCTTAACCAGCTACGACGTAATAGCGTCTGGAGACCCAGCTGGGAAGCAAATAAACGATGCCTGTGGTAGAGGGAGGTTGATGTTCAAATCGATATCGACTACCCAGCCAAATATGATGTTAGAGAGACAAGGAGATTTAGGGGGCCTCTCGTAACACAATATGAAGAAAGTGCTAAGGTTATCAGACGCCTCGAGGAAATAACTACCCAAGGACCTATTGGCCAAGTCAAGTTCGCCTCAGGCCATCGACTCTCGGACACAAATCACAGGATGGACTAGGCTCTCATTGAACTCAACCCGGCACGCCCCCTTGAGAACCTTCTACCAATGGAGTACCGATTTCGAGGGCAAAATTTCGGCAGCCTGCATTATGACTATATCGTACGCGAAGGCGACACCGTCTCAGGAACAGCCAGTATCTTAAACAGTAGTCGGTACGGCAAGGATGGCCGGACGTCAAACTGCACCAGTGCAGAGAGCGGATTCATTAAGCGCGCAATCGCGTGGGATGATGGCTCGGTGTCCCACGAATACGAGCTCACGTCGATAGATTCAGACACGCGGTTTGCACAGGATGGGGATGCGGGGTCGTTGGTGTTCAACCATGAAAAGGAGTGGGTGGGCATGCTGTTCGCGGTGGATAGGTGTACGAACTGCGCATTCGTTATGCCGGTGTTTGAGCTTGTGAGGGATATTGAGGAGATGACTGGGTGGACTATCACGCTTGCGTAGTTTGAAATGTTTTGTTTGAATTATAGTTGCTTTTATACAACCTGCTACGCATAGTCTTCATCCGGACTTTGGTGCCGCACAGTTCCCCCAACGCCGCTTGCTAAATAAAACCAATCTTCGTACACCCCCACCTCACCGCGCATCCTCATCCTCAACCTCCTCCATAGTAACCTTTTTCGACTCACTCTTCCCATCCCCTTCATCCCCACCACCACCACCCTTCCAATATCCCCCCCTCTCCAACTCCTCCGCCTCCTTCTCCTCCACCAACCCTCCCCTCCCCCCCGCCTTCTCCATCTTCGCCCTCACCGCCGCCGGCACAAACGCACTCACCGCCTCCCTCCTCAAATCCCTAATCGCCGGCGCAGCCTCATACACCGTCTTTGCCTCCACCACCGGCTTCGGCAGCGCCGCCCTCCTCTCCTCCTCTCTCCCGCCCGTTCCAACTTCCCTCGCATTAGCACCAAGCGGCATCGCATTCGCACTACTCCCCTCACCCCCCCTCCGCACCCCCTGCTCCCGCGCAGCAGACGGGTTATTAGCAGCCCACCGGTCCCGACGCGCTTGGTACCACTTATCAAGCACCTCCTTCGGTATAGGCGGCGGTGTATCCCTCGGCATTGGCACACCAGCCACCTCCTCAGGGACATCACTATCGCTCTCCTCGCCCCTCCCCCCATCCCTCCTTCGTTTCCCCAGCACGCCTCCTCCCCTCCCGCCATCTCTATCTCCCCTATCCCTATCGCCGCGATCCCCGCCCCCACGCCCAAGTGCGGGAGCCTTATCCCCCAGCGTCTCCCGCGCTTTACGCACGGCTTTTAGATCTTTCTCCAGCTCATCTTTTAAGCGCGCCTCGTGCGCGGTCAGTTTCGTGCCCGACGCCTCGATGGCGGCGAGGGAGTCGAGTTGCGTCTGTAGGCGCTCCGGGTTGCGGCGGGCGAGCTTCTCGGTGCGTCGCGTTGCGGCTTCTGCTTTGCCTGAGTGGGGGGGTTAGCTGTATTCTAAAACTGGGGAGGTATGTGGTAAATGCGGGGGTGGGGGGGGACAGAGAAGAGAGCATACCTTTCTTAACAGCTTTGGCTTTCTCGGCTTTCCGCTGCGCTTGCGCTGGGTTTATGGATTTTTCTTTCGGCATTGCGGTGGTGCGTTTATGTTTATTTCTCGGTCTTCGGTATATATATACACCGCTCGAGTATCCAATTATCGGGTCGTCGGTAAAGAGAGTTCGTTGGGAAAATGTCGTCAACGAAAGGGTCAAGTTGCGCCGAATTCGATGCCCAGATTCCAGACCTCTTTTGACAGGACGCGACTTTATGGCCTAGCTATCGATTAAGAGTTGGTACGCTAGGTCTGGTTTGGTGATTTTGCAAGGTTCACCGCCTTTGGCGGGGTTATGGTGGGGCACGTGATTTTATATGAGATCGAGGAAGATGGGGAATTTTCTCTTCTTGTGAACATTTCGACGGAATATTCACTTGGAAGGCAATGATTATGTGACGTTCATGTGATGATCTGCTCAGGTAGCTGCAGGACTGGCGGAATATGTGTTGGTAAGCTTGGAATACACTTTTGCGTATAATTTCGAATATATTTATAAGAATATTTATCAAAATAATAAATCTCGAATATCTCCAACTACGCTTGCCTATTCCCAACATTTCCCAACCATTCCACGCGCCGCCTAACCAGGTTCATTCCAACCGCAAAAGACGGAGTCTATTCTAACTGGTTGCCCATTACACGGAAATGCTGATCTTGGTTTCCAACACAGGGCAGGCGGCTAAGAGCGGGGTAAATCTAGGTAACAGTCCAACATGAGACTGTTGGTTTGTCTGTTGGTTTGTTTACCTTACTAATCTCACCTCTCTATCTCATCTAAATTCCCACCCCGTCTATCTTATCCTGCATGTTACAATTCCTCGGACTTGATTATTGCGGAGTATTGCCCTAGAAACCATGTCAGACTCCGATTTCCCCCCCGAATTAAACAACGCCGAAAAGCAAATCACCAAAGCAAAAGAGCTTGCCTCACAACACCTCGGGATCAAAGCACTATCAGCCCAACTCACAACCACCCAGGGCTGTTTCAGTAAAACACTCGAGGTCTTTCTCCAAAATGGTAGAAGCGTCATAATCCAATTCAGAATCGAACCTCTGGACGTGACTCCCTTCCTCCGTGCTCGCAATCTTCTCGGCGATCTAGTACCCATTATTGAAGCGATCCATGACCCAGAACTGGTCAAGGCGGGGATATGGCCTTTTTATATGACGCGTATTCCTGGAAAACCGTGGCTAGAGTATCAAGATGTATGGAATGAAACCCAGCAAGCTACTTGTTCCAAGTCCCTAGGCCGTGTCTTTGCGCGATGTTTTGTGGATGGCAACGCAGGCGAGGTGGTGGACTCGGATATCATCCCCAATCTGCACAAGATCACACTCGCCCTGGAAAGAGAGAATGTCAAGCCATTCTCCGCATTTATCACCCAGTTAATCGAGGAGGCTCCGGCGTTGAAAAACCTCCCTCTATTTCTTGGACACCTCGATATAAACGAGATGAATGTTCTCGTCGGAGAAGATGGCGAAATCACCGGTATCATCGACTGGGAACTCTCTCCTCCTCCCCAGCCATTCGGTGTAGCGTGTTACTGTATCCAGTACCTGGCTGGCGAGATCATCTCCAAAGTCTTCCGCCCGCGCACCTCATTCGAGGCCATTGATCGGGCGTTCTGGGCTGGACTTGTAGAAAACGCGCCTGCTGAGATTCGCGAGACTTTTGAAGCGAATTGGGAGGCTGTGCAAACTGCTGTTATGATTGGGACGGTATTCAAGGTCTTTTCTGTCGAGGGGGATGAGGTTTCTGTTTCGACAATTAGTCTTGCTGCGTTGCCGATGTTGATGAGGTATCGGATTCCGGCTTTGGGAGGAGAGGGGAAGGCGTATGAGTAGAGTATCGAGAGGGGCTTGGATGGAAGTATGTATGTATGATTTAGAGTTAAGCTGAACTAAATCCGATTCGCCCCTTCTCTAACCACCACCACCCATACCGGCT
>JPJZ01001085.1:0-20110 GCA_000750815.1 Pseudogymnoascus sp. VKM F-4516 (FW-969) | reverse complement strand
TGGGGATTGGGAGGCCGGTTGCGAGGGAGGGGGGGGAGGTTGCGAAGTATGTGTTGAGGAAGATGACGACGGGGGAGAGAGAGGCACTGGAGGGGAGTGTTGGGGGAGTGTTGGAGGAGTTGGAGAGGTTGTTGGAGGGAGGGAAGTGAAGGAGAGTGATGTACGATTATGATACCTTGGCAGGATGGGAGGGCAGATATACCGTGTATTATCTAGCGAGAAAGCGGGTGTAGGAATAGCTGCTGCGTTGTCACTTTGATAACAGCGAAGATGATACCCAAATAATAGATCTCATTGAATCTCAACCCACGAGTAGTTACATGATAAGCTACCACTCAGAGACAGAAGCTACAATTCCGTCGAACAGGGATTACATCCACACTGGCTCTTCGCCAGGTCCCGTTTTAAGTATATAAAAGCATCGCCCACGCCCCAACGCCATCCCATTCATGTACACGCTCTACCGCCCTAACCCGCTCAAACAGTCCCGCTAATGCTCAGCTCCCGAATCTCCTGTAGCACCTGCTCGACCCGCGTATCCAGGTGTCCCTCAGCATACTGATCCCGCGTCTCGGCATCGAGGTACTGCTGTACCTGTGCCATGCGCGAGTATGCCTCGGCGCAGAAACGGAGCTGGATCTTGACGAGGGCTTCGAAGGAGGGGTCGAGGTAGGGAACGCGTAGGTCGATGAGCTGGGGAAGCTCGGTGAAGAGCTGTTCGTTTAGCTGCTCGTAGGCGACCTTGGCCATGTCGGCTTCCTTCTCGGCGCGGGGCAGCTTCGAGGCGTCCTTATCAGGCTTCTCGACTAGCTTCTTGACCTTGGCGCGCATCGCGTCGTAGTCAAGAAGCTTGTGGTTGCGTTTCTTGATGCCTGGGGTTTGTTAGAGGGGGTTGGCTGGGTCAGTGTGGGGTATTGGTGGAGGCATACATTCGTTGATGTCGGGGAAGTAGGCGCAGAACCTTGAAATGGGTTCAAGAACAGTAGTTCTATCTTGTTAGCACCGGCTTTCCGGAAGCGATGGGGGCAGCATACCGATATGGTCCGTCCAAAGCTTTGATCGTCTCCGCGTCTAAATCTGCTACAGCTTGCTTGTAACTTCTGCTCACTCCATCATTTGCTCCTGAATCGCCGTAAAATGCATCAATCGTCTCCGCGATAGCCATCTGGGATCTCGTCATAGCTATCAGAGTATCAGCCTTGGTCCTGCCAGTATATGCCAGGTTGCTCTCATACCTCGTAGCGAGTCTAAATATCCTTTCGCTTCCTTTTGCAATCGCAGCGATGCGGCTTCCATTGTGCGGTATCGTCTTGAAATAAGTCAGTATAACCGCCACGATAGCTGCCTGTTCAGATTTCCCCACCTCTCTTCCACTTCATAATCGCGGTCGTTTGTCTTCTCGACGTGACCTATCCATGTAAGCGTATATCATCGTACCGGGTGTGCTTCGTATGTACCAGTCTTCATCATGACCTGGGTGGTCGCCCGATTGACATTCTTCTTGAATCCTGTTCCCGCTATGGTTAGACGTGCCCTCTCTGTGCCAACCTTCTCAGGTACCCAAACATACCTGCCCACGACATATTGGCGGCTGCTGCTTAACGCTGTAATCTAAGGTTTCGTGTTATATGTTTTTCATACGTCGGAGAAGTATTTGCTTTTGCGTGTCGAGAGGGTTTGACAGAGCAGCATGCGGTGTTAGGCCTTGGTTTAGATTCCCTCCGCTTGGATGACGACGAAGTCACTTTTCGTGGCTGAGCCCCTCCATGTTGACGGCCAGACCCGGACGGAAGCGGAACAACAAAATATCCGGCTATCAGCCACAACGCCCAGGGGTATCACTTTTCCATCCCGTCCCAATATATAATTAACAGCGTCGCATCAATCAATATTAAGGCACATTATATAAGGTTTCTCGGTATTCCATTCAGTATTTATTACAGGAAAGTATCACCATGTGCCATTTTGGCACCTTGTGATAAAAATATAGCGCTAATTTTCAATCTACGTTCATTCATGCTGGAGAGTCTATCCGTGACCCATCACCCATAAACCCCTCTGATTCCTCCAGTTTCGGATCGATAGTGCCTTCCGTTGAGTCACTCAAGTAGCAGGCTGATAACACAGTTCCTGCTAGTAGCAAGCCTCCGCAGAATGTGAACACTCTATCGCGGTGCGCGTCACCTGGAGAATTATGTTAGCACTATTCACATGACAGACAGAAGCTATGATACGAACCTTCTTTGGTCAGGCAAAGAAGTACGACCACGAAGAAATTGAGTGGTATCCTCAAAAATCCGTAGACCTTTGCTCGCACTCCATCACCAACTATACGGCCTCTGAGGGCGCCCATACATGGGTAGTAGATTCCGATGCAGGCCTCGAACATGCAGAAGCACCAGAATGTCAGTGTCTCACTCTTTATCAAGACAGAGATGAGTAGCGAAGCCGTTGAGACAGCAATGGCGACTGTCAGAAAATGTGCGGGCCCTAGCATGGTTACAGACTTGTTGGCAGCCGCTTCGGAGGATCCACGGCTAAATGCAATGGAGCCAAGCATCATAGAAGCCATAAAGGTGGCAAAGATGAGCCCGAATGGGATCGCAGATGGCTCTTTCGTGGATGGGTTGGAGTAGGCGTGGGCTGATTTGAGCGCAGCGGACCAAAAGAAGACGAAGAGGTACATGGAGCCCTCGAAGACGCAACACACGAAACCTAGAATAAGGATTCGTTTGTCTGTGAAGGTGTCAATATACGCCCCGGTTTATGCGATTCGGGACAAACCTTTAAGTATGGCCTTCAAACTGGACTCTTCAGAAGCTCCCTTTGAAGCTTCCGTTCTATCTCCGTAATTCTCATTCTGGAAACCCACGTTAGTTACTTATTCACCTATAGTAAGAGTATCAACTCACCCAGCTATGTTTCATTATTGCCAATGCAGCCATCAAGAGCACAATAGCTGCCATGAATGGGCTCGTCTTGGTGCCAGTCATGGCAACGACGCTCTCTCCCACAACACCCGACAAAATTGCAACCACGCCATTCAGCGTCGTCATGAGGCCAAACATGCTATCCAAAGTCATGTTGCTCCTATCCAAGCTTCGAGCAAAATACTCCGTGACCATCCAAGATTCAAACACACTGTACATCAGGGTCGTTGCAACACCCCCGAGTAGTCTTCCGATGAGTAACGTGACAATTTCGCTCGAAAGCTTCGTCACGCAAGAAAGTGCATATGTGATGCAGAATACCATGCACGCCATACGCCGGCCATACCTATCGGCGAGAGCTCCGACAAACGTCGCACTGACGGCTGCGGCAACAAACCCGGCAGCAAACAGCATAGCAACCGTCGGCTCTGCCAGTCCATACTCATCTTTGTAGAGCGTATAGACATATGGACCCTATCTCTCGCGTTAGTATACGTAGGATATGAATTCAAGGGGGTTCTAATTGCCTGAAGCCAATCCGAGCCCATTACTAGTAGATAGACTGGGATGAATTTCCATTTGAATGATGCCGCTGCATGGTTGAGCTCGACGGACCCAGCCTTGGCGTCCTTTACTGCTTCTCTGTCACGTTTGTATTGCGAGTACGCCAGGCCCACGCTGCCTACCACCAAGACCGCGAAAGTGGTGCGGTAGAGGTCCATATTTGATTTGAAGCTCGTCGTCGCCAGGTTGCGGCTCGGCTCAAGCAATGGTCCTCTCTATGCTTGCTCCAACGACTAATCTTATTGATCTCCGGGGCTCCGTTGGGTTTGCTGTATCGTGCCAACACTCTATACAAACAGTCAATACGTGCAAAACCAAAAGCGTCTTGAGCAGCCTAGACACAGCCCGCGACACAGGTGCGACGTACGTGTATGGAAATCAGCTGATTGCAAATCCATTCCTCGATTTATATATGGGGTTATGGGTTTATTGCACGACTGCGGCTGTACATGGAGTTTGGGATATGGAGTACATACTGTCCGAGTACACCCTGTACAATTCGTCCTTGGCCCTGTTGGTTCCCGTTGATCGGGGTCCTATCAAGCGCGCTATCTCTGTTTCACAATCCTTCCGTGGCTGATCCTACTCATCTAAGACGGCTGAAGTATTGATCCAACACGAGATATATCCCGTTGCGGTCAGAACCACCCTAGAATAGCTTTGTATAGTTTTGTATGTTACTCCGTACTGTAGTGTTAGTGGAGTGTTAGGGGTCGTGGTATAGAGTACGTACATGTAGCCAACACACCAATACGCCAAATCAATCTCCACTGCGCATATTAAAAAGCAACAGGGCTGTCAACAGCCTCCCAAGTTCCATATTGCCTTTTTATACGAGATTACCAAACTACATATAGGTCGTATGTCCATGACGTATCACTGCTGGGGATATATTGTGGAATGGACGATCGGTATGTTCTTGTTGGCTCGATAAAGTACTTTACACTTACGATACTCTGTACCAGACTCTGTGTGTACCTTGTATGACCATCAGGGGGCTGATGATTACTGAATTAACATTCGACCACTGGTAAGTCTAAGTCCATGCGGGGGACTTGGGACCCAAGAACGCCCTACCAACACGTGTTAGAGGATCAAAGACCATCCATCCAACTGCCAGCTGTCGTTACAGAGCTGCTGACTGAAGAATTGAGTTGCAGAACTACTGAATTGCGATATTGAGTCGATTACCTTCTGTGGTATTCATAACTCAAGCCCGTGATTCAACTCACACTTGACAAGACAGCCCGCTTGCTCGCCTTCACGCGGATATACGCCAGCCTTGTCGCGACGATGGCGACCTTTGCGAGATCCAACCGGGTCGTGTTCAATGTGATCATTGGTGTCGTCGCCTTCTTGTTTTTCATGTCCCTCTATCATGTCTCCTACAATTACGATGACATTATGGATAAAGTAAACGGAAAGCCGTAAGTCATGATATTTGATGGAGGCATTGGGCCAGCCTTGCTAATGTGGGAAACAGATCCCAAGAGAATGCCGCGCCGAAGGTGGAAGACGCCAAAGTTGAAGCCCCGAAAGTTGACAGACCCTCGTTCCGCGAGATCGGGAAGAAGCATGGCACTGACAAGGTCACCGTACACCGCTACCATCACATGTACGAAAAGTATCTGGAACCGCTCCGCGATGAGAAGCTGAAGATGCTCGAGATTGGCCTCGGCTGCGATATGTCTTATGGCCCCGGCGCCTCGTACCACACCTGGCTCGAGTTCTTCCCTAACGTCGATCTATATTACATCGAGTACGACGCGGCGTGCGCTGAGAAGTGGTCGGCCAAAACCACCGGGGCCACCATATTCACCGGTGACCAGGCCGACGTTCCCTTCCTCAAGAAAGTCCTCAACGAGACGGGCGGCGGTTTCGATGTCATTGTCGATGACGGCGGACACACCATGAACCAGCAGAAGACCTCCATCGACATCCTCTTCGGTTCGGTCAAACCCGGTGGCCTCTACTTTGTCGAGGATCTGCAGACTAGCTACGCGCCCAAGTACGGCGGCGGCATGGGCGTCAAGACCACTTTCGTGGAGCGCGTGAAGGCCAGTCTAGATGGTTTGATGCTCTCGAGGCCGAGCCCGGATTTCATGGCCGACGTTTATTCGGTTGACTGCATGAAAGAAGTCTGCGCATTTTCGAAGAAAGTGAAGGGAGAAGTCTACGATGAGTGATCACTCCAGCTAGCCGCCCGTCTCTGACGAAACTGCATATGGGTCCGAAAGCCCCAGCAATCGCAGGCGACCTTTTTCTTGCTCTTATGAACCTGCAGGCGGGTCGCTTGCAGAAACTTCGGTGTTTACCATTCTTAGCACCAACAGCGTTTATTTTCCGAGGAAAATGAAAACGTTTATGAAGGGGGGGTTAAGTAGCGTGGTGTGATATGTGCTATATATGGGACGGAGGACACTTTGAGGTCCTGTGATCTAACAGTGGCGTAGTTCTTGGTATTTAGGTGGGCCTGGGGAACCAGGAGCATGCTTGGCTGGATGGTGATACCCGCGAGCATGTTTGTATAGCTTTGTTCGAGGATAACATAGGATACTCCAAGACGTGTAATATATATATGCTCGAACTTAGGGGCTGCTCGACCACGTGGGGACGCTCTTCTTCATGAACACAAACTGCATATGATGGAGATTGTGATATTGTATTGTGGTACAGATGACATCTCTATTACATCGTCGTAGTTTTGCACATGGCTATCTAGGCCCTATATGCCAGCACCCGCACCGTTCATCTACCAAGGTATGGCAACTCATAACCTTAATCGGACTATTCAAGTACTATCGGTCACTACTTGTCCCTGTCCATAATAAGATAGCGTCGCCTATACGTGAAAGAGAGACACGGAGACTCGCTGTCAAAAATTGGACAGCATACTGTCTCAAAAGAGGGATTATCCTCACATTCTCCTACCAAAAGGTTTCACCCATTCCCGAAGTTACAATTGTTTTGCTCGTGTGACCTATATACGGCTCTACCACATACAGGTAAGAGCGCTCTAGATCCACGTTTCGGTCTTCTTCTTGCACGCGACAAACCTTCCCCTAGGGATTCCGTTGATCCGGCTTGGGAAGGCCGACAAGTTTACAGACAAATATTGAAGAACAGAATTTCTACCTGCTTCATTCGGATGGTGCTCGTGTGCCTTATTAAAGCTTTAACCTAAACTTTAATAAGTGAGTTCTTGGCTTCTCACTAGCTAGCTACAGCGGGTTTAGATCCACAATATGACTCCTCTCCAACACCCAATTGAACTGAGATTATATGGGAATGAGAATGTCAGATTATTTTATATTGCACCGTCTTATTTTCTTCTAACGGGGGAGTAAATGCCCGATATTTGCAAATAAATATATAAATATTGCTTCGTTCTACGTAAAAATACACACGAAGTCTTTACGAGAAACTCAATTACCTTGCTGAGTTGTGCAAATATAAATACCTCATAACTAATCTAATCTTCCGAATAAAACATGAAGTTCTGCGCCGCCGCCATTGCTCTCCTGCCTCTCGCAGCTTTTGCAAATCCAGTCCCAAATGACGCTCCCATCACCGACATCTCTGCCCTGAGACAACGCGAAGCCGAGGCACTCGGGTTGGCTGAGAGAGATGTGAAGTGCTGTGATTTTGTCAAAGTCACCAGCCCCACGACGGTCAAATGTCGCTCTGGCCCAGGAACCCAATACAAGATTATCAAGACGTATCCGGCAAACGGGAGAGAGTGTTACAGCTGCTACGAGAGTGGGGAGTGCATCAATGGCAACTGGTAATTATTCACCTCAATATTAGGCTGTTGATTAAGAGCTAACCAGAAGTATAGCTCTTGGGATTATAACTATATGGATGACTGCTACATTAGTGGATATTATACCGCCGCTGCTTGCACGACTTGTAGGTATCTCGCATCTTTCAAATGGCAATGACTAACAGTACCTTCAGCATTCCTTGGGAAGTGCAACTGGTGATTATTGGGCCCTATATAATATCAAGTATCCCATTTTAGTGCATGGATGCATAGTTGAATATGTCTCATATTTTGAATATATATTTTATAAAACATATACCACCCATACGAATGGATATTGAGGTCCCCAAACATATATCATCCGTAATCAATGTGTCTATTGAACAGTAACAAAGCGAGACTAAGTTCATAATATTATAAACCTCGATAATTTTCACCTAATATTGCAGCTCCCGAAACCTAAATCAATATTATAATTGACAGTCGTTCGAATGCATTACTGGAACATCTGGAACTGGGCGACTGAGCCACAGCACCTATTATGATTGGTCGAAACACAAGCGGGGTGGCTCCCGCAACTCGATAGATAAGGTTAGTCCTCCCGATAGCAGATCTGAAAATAATTCCTCGCAGATATCATAAAAATCCCCAACCCCACGCAAACCACGAACCCTCCCCGAAAAGAAATAAACACACGAAAACAAGACCCGCCAACATGCCTTCCGTCGCCAACTGCAATGTCCCCAACAAGTCCCGCCGCAAGGCAAACAGGAACAAGATCCAGAAGCGCCGCGCCTCCATGGGCATCCCCAAGAACCCGCGTGGAATGGCTCTAAGCAGCGTCCTTCACCCGAACAGCGGCCCGTTGGCGCCGCTGTCGGGGAAGAAGGCGAGGAAGGTTGAGAAGGCCCGGAACCATGCCAAGCAGCGTGCGCTGGAGAAGGAGTTGGCTGAGCGCGGTGAGGTGGCAATGACGGGTATGTTTTATGAGATCGCATTTTGTGGATTACAGTACTGATTATATTGCAGATGCGCCTGTGACGACGAAATCGAAAGCGAAGGTCTCTGCAGGTGCTGAGTCAATGGATGTTGACGAAGCTCTATGAGCATTGTCAACAGATGGAGGCGGCAGAGTCTGCGGGCCGGGGATAATGTTCGAAAGAGACATTAGAGGCGTAAAAAGGCGAAAGGGTTCACCAACGAAAGGGCCTGTCCTACATATTGGACGACTATGAGTTTGAGAAGTTCAAGGACGGGAATGGTGGGCGTAACCAGAGCCGTGCTCAGAAGGAGGCAGAGCAAACGAACCAAAAGAACAGCGAAAAACGAACACGGCCGAAGCGATGACCTGTTGCAATTACGAAAGACTTAGCATGGGACTGGTTATAAGTGTTTTTATGGAGGTTGGAGTTAAGGGCAACTATGGGTTGATACCGGTGCATGGAGTCTTAAATGGTCATAGCCAAGATTCGAAGGGTGGTAGGTACTGAATATACGTTACTGAAGCATGCATTTTCCTTGATCTATACGTGTTCTGAGCCAATGAAAATTACGGAGAATACGAACTCTGGTATTATAAACGTGAGGAGAGCTTATATATTGCTATGTTACGACGGGAGTGGAAACCCCAGCTCGCTATAATATTGTATGCGGTCCCTTTTGGATAAGAGTCCCGCTGTCCAGACTGGACAACACCAAATAATGCCCCATGTATACCCCAGCGCCGAATTCCACAAAGTCAGGCAGTAATGCGCAACGAGCCGAACTCCAAAGACACTCCCAAAAACCAAGCCTTCCGCGCAGCCACGTAAATGCTAGATCCACCCACCTCGCGC
Organism: Pseudogymnoascus sp. VKM F-4516 (FW-969); assembly: GCA_000750815.1. Lineage (NCBI taxonomy): Eukaryota > Fungi > Ascomycota > Leotiomycetes > Thelebolales > Thelebolaceae > Pseudogymnoascus > Pseudogymnoascus sp. VKM F-4516 (FW-969). Next base: position 11,018 of record JPJZ01001085.1, on the reverse strand, counting down.
CCTATTATCAGACACAGAAGCGGTAATTCCCCATTCACGGCTCGCCCAGGAGGCGGGCTGTGATATCCCCCATATATGCTTCTTCGAGTTCATAGTCTTGGCCATCCATGCGGTCAATGCCAACGAAGTTGAATGCCTCGACCACTCGGTCGAGGTCGAACCCCATGCTGACGAAGCGATCGATAAGGTCTTTGTTGTAGCCTTGGTATCTTCGCTTTATTAGCATGCTTCTCATGTCGTATCCACTGATAAAATCCTTACCTTAGCATCAGTTCCCTTTGTTCCTGCTCTCTCGTCTTCGCAACCTTTGGCTTGCTTGACGGTGATTGGTATGCCCCGCTCGCCTTGCTTGACACTGGGGCACCAGCGTACTTCTGAGCCCACTCTCTTGCTTGTCTTTCGAATTGCTCGGGGTTGTTCATGAGCATCGTTGCGACCTCTGCGTCTTGGGGGTCTTTCGGCTCGGGTGTGCTTAAGAGGGACTGTAGAGACAGTAGGGCAGATTTGATGGTGAGAACCGGAGACCATGCAGAACCTAGGGTATCAAGACAGATTGCGCCCTGGCAATATATTAGTATGTTGTGGGCGGAGAGAAGGAAGGACTCTTCACTTACAGTTTGGCTGCTAACATTCGGGTGCCATAAACGAGTCTCAAACTTCATGACCGGCGGCCTAAACGGGTACTCGATGGGAATCTTGATATCCACAACATACTGACCACCAGCATAAGGTGTATCTGGCGGGCCAGGGAAGGTTGCCTTCAGGTGCGTGAGATCCTCACCAGACCCCGCGGCTCGTGCCTCTATGGTCGACGATTGATCTTTTTGGATGTCGCCCAACTCCTTTGCGATACGACGTATGCGGTTACTAGCCATTTCGGTGGAACTTGTATGATATTCCGTGTATGAGAAAACGGTATGGCAGCCTTGTGAGCCAAAGAGTTGAGGTGTGGCCTTTAAATGATGTGCGGATCTGTTCGAAAAGTGATTGTAAATGACCCACTTCGTGACGATTCACACCTGGTCGAGAACCGTTCGTATGTAGCAGCCGATGACGCTACGCTCGAACAATTAGCACTCACGCGGACTGCTGGGTATAACTAAGAGGTGAAAGAGGCTCGGTATATTCTGGATGGTGGGATAATGGAATGGGCTGGGATGCCCTGGCGGGGTAATAATGAGGGCCGAGCCGTTCAAACCAGAAGCTACTCACAGAAAGGTGCTTCTGTATACTACAGAGTTATGAAGGAGTTCGAGCCGGGTCAAAGACAAAGAGATTATATTGGTTTTAGTTCTGTGCTTTGTTACGTTGTATAGTGGTTTCAGAGAGGAGTGAGGTCCCGAGTGCAGTCAAGGCTGAGGCTGTACTGTACATTTCAGGTCAGGCTGGGATGCACAATCACGTGATATGCTGTTTTTGGATGGTTGGAGAACGGCGTTCGCGTGTCGCTGTCGCCTTCCGGAGCTGTCCATCGCGAAGGCAGCTGGAAGCTTGTCATCGCATTACAAACACGACAATACCTCCACCATCACCATCACCACCTGGCCACCTACAACCTCACGAATACTGTGGTCAAGCTCTATTTTTATAGTAGAGCCCTAGTATAGGCATTTTATCTGCCTATTTAAACAATTCCCTTCACTGCTTGGTAAACTCGTAGCAACACTATGGTTAGTTTGCCCCTTCGACCACAAACCCACAAGCTCATCAACTGACTTAATTTCACTTCAGGGTAACCAGCAGTCTGGCCTTGGAGGCCCAGGCGGCGGTGATGATAAGGATTCGAAGGACAAGAAGGTAGGCCATCTCACCCTCATCTCCAACCATTTCAAACGCTGACCTCAAGCAGAAGGAGAAGCCAAAGTACGAGCCACCGCCACGTCCAACGACCCGCATTGGGCGTAAGAAGAAGAAGCAACAAGGTCCAAACGCCTCTGCGAAGCTCCCACAAGTCTACCCGACGTCACGATGCAAACTACGATACTTGCGGATGCAGCGAATCCACGACCATCTGTTGCTCGAGGAGGAATACGTTGAGAACCAGGAGCGCCTTCGCAGGGCAAAGACGGCAAAGGAGGGCGGTGCACCAGTTGCTAATGGCGACCCTGATGCCGAGGATCGTAATGCCGATGAGCGTGGCCGTGTTGACGACATGAGAGGTAGCCCGATGGGAGTCGGAACCTTGGAGGAGATGATCGACGACGACCATGCCATTGTTTCCAGCACAACTGGCCCGGAATACTACGTCTCCATCATGTCGTTTGTCGACAAAGACCTGCTCGAGCCTGGGGCAAGCGTTCTGCTACACCACAAGTCGGTGTCTATCGTTGGTGTTTTGACCGACGATGCTGATCCGCTTGTCACTGTTATGAAGCTTGACAAGGCGCCAACGGAGTCTTATGCGGATATTGGTGGACTGGAGCAGCAAATCCAAGAAGTCAGAGAGTCCGTCGAGTTGCCTCTTATGCACCCCGAGCTTTACGAGGAGATGGGTATCAAACCGCCGAAGGGCGTCATTCTCTACGGAGCACCTGGTACCGGAAAGACGCTTCTTGCAAAGGCCGTCGCGAACCAGACCAGTGCCACCTTCTTGCGCATTGTTGGTAGCGAGTTGATCCAGAAGTACTTGGGTGATGGGCCACGTCTCGTCAGACAACTATTCCAGGTACATTCACTCTCCTTACTGCACTATTTGCATATTCTAACTTTATAGGTTGCCGCCGAGAACGCCCCATCCATCGTCTTCATCGACGAAATCGACGCCATCGGAACCAAGCGTTACGAATCCACCTCGGGGGGTGAGCGCGAAGTGCAGCGCACTATGCTGGAACTCCTGAACCAGCTTGACGGCTTCGACGACCGCGGCGACGTCAAGGTGATCATGGCAACCAACAAGATCGACACTCTGGACCCAGCGCTCATCCGTCCCGGCCGTATCGACCGCAAGATCCTATTCGAGAACCCAGACCAGCAGACCAAGCGAAAGATCTTCACACTGCACACGAGCAAGATGAGCCTGAATGAGGACGTCGACCTCGAGGAGTTCATCACCCAGAAGGATGACCTGTCAGGAGCGGATATCAAGGCTATCTGTTCCGAGGCTGGTCTGATGGCGTTGAGAGAGCGGAGAATGAGGGTCCAGATGGCGGATTTTAGAGCTGCAAGGGAGAGAGTGCTGAAGACTAAGACGGAGGGCGAGCCGGAGGGGTTGTACTTGTAAGATCTTTAGGGGAGGGAATATGGGTAGATGGTGAGGATGTACTTTAATCACTAGCTGAGAGAGAATGCAAGCCGGTTGCGCTGGGTATATCTGAGAAACATGATCGTGCAGCGAGGAGGTGACCATGCAAGGGGTGTTTACTTTACGGGACCTAAGTCCTGGATATGCAAGTAGCCTTCTTTAAAATGGCCCGACAACGTAGGCATGCAAGGGGTCTCTCGCACAGATGTTAACTGATTTCTTTTATTTACTTCCACAATTAGCTATCCGTGGACTAATCATTACCCATTAATCCCCCCCTCCCTCCGTATTCTTCAAGCTATCCCCTACGTATCCTTCAAGCTATGCTCCAACAACACCATACACACAGCTAAGCCAACGGCGCCCTGAGCGTCAACTTGCGACTCGAAGCACCGACATACACCGTCTTGGGGAACTCGCTAATAACCCAATCCTGCTTCGCCGCATCCCAGTTACTGATATCGCGACGCGTCAGCTTCCACCTGAACGCCTTGGAGCGACCGCGCGGGATGGCAAGGTCGTTGAAGCCGCGCAGGACGACGGGGGCGTCGTTGGGGCCGCCGAGGGAGACGTACTGAGTGGTTATTAGTATGCGTTCATACGACTGTTAAACTGGAAAAGGGGGGGCTTACCAATTGCACGACTTCCGTGCCGTCAAGCTTGCCGGTGTTGGTAATAGTAGCGCTGACCTCGTACAGCTCATCCCATAGCCCGCTGTTACCACCGGGGGCACCACCAGCAGCGAGTTTCTTCTGCTTCGACCCGTCCTGGCTGCCCTTTGGCGCGTCGCCGTTGCCGCCCTCGGCGTTGCCGGTCGTCTTGTCAAGGTAGGGGTACACGTATTTCTTGACAGCCGGGAAGCCCGCTGGCATCTCATTGGCGGACGTCGAGTTATCGATCGTGCCGAATGTGGGCGCTGGCTTCGTCTTGCCGGTCGTGGGCTTGTAGTCGTCGTCCTGCAGCTTGCGAACGCCGATGGCGGTGTACTCGAAGCTGGTGTACGAGAGACCGAAACCGAATTCGTACGAGGGCTCGATGCCGGCGCGGTCAAAGTGGCGGTAGTCGATGAAGTTGCCCTCGGTGAAGTCAATTTGCGGCACCACCGCGGAGTCGTTCCAGTTGATGTTCACGCCCCAGTCCTTCTGCTCCTTGCCCCAGGTGAAGACGCTCTTGGCGGAGGGGTTGATCTCGCCGTATAGCACGTCGGTGATTGCGTTTCCGCTCTCCTGGCCGGGGATGCCGGCCCACAAGATAGCGGTGATGTTGGGGTGTTGCTTGTAGGCCTCGATGAGTACGGGGCCGACGGTGTGGAGAACAACGATGGTGTTGGGGTTTACGGACGCGACGGCTTGGATCACCGCATCGCCGTTCTGCCAGAGGGTGAGGTTGTTGCGGTCGCCCTCGTTGTTGTCAACGGTGATGTAGTCCTCGCCCGCATCGGCGTTGGCGAAGACGAGAGCGACGCTCTTGCCGGTGGCTGCGGCACGCACGGCGTCCAGGTCGTAGTTGTTGGAGACGTTGACGAAGGTGCTGCGGTCTGTCTCAGCCTGGTCGCGGAGGGCGTCGACGGGCGCGATTAGGTAGGGGAAGTTGGCTGTTCCGCTACCCCAGCCCATGGCGAGGGTTCCCTTGTCACAGCCGCGGTCGTCGCAGGAGTTGATGCCATCAGGGTTGAGGTGGGCATCCTCGCCGATGACGGCGACGCTCTTGGGGTTGTTAAGGGGCAGGGCACGCTTGGTGTTCTTGAGGAGGACCGTGGAGCGCGCACCGATCTCGCGGATGACGTGTTTGTGATCGGATTGCACGTTGACGTGCTGGTTGACGACACCCCAGTCAGCCTCGCCGAGCGTGTGGAAGTAACCAGTGTCGTTGTGCGTCCAGCTGGAGAAGTTGATGGGCACGCGAGCATGCTCACGTCCGACCTTGTAGTAGGCGGACATGATGCGTACGGCCATGTCGTCGACGCGCCACTGCGGGACGGTGCCGTTCAGGACAGCAGCTGTGAGGTTGCCGCCCCAGAAACTGTAGGTTCCTTCGCCGAAGACCTGCTCACCGGGCATGGTCATGTCGAGCCCAGCAAGGGCACTGGCGACACCGCTGTGCTGCGCTCCCCAGTCCGCCATGACGAACCCCTGGAAGTCCAGCTCATTCTTCAGGAGGTGGTTGAGCAGGTAGCTGTTCTCACAGGCGTAGCTGTCGTTCAGACGGTTGTACGAGCACATGACGGAGCCCACGCCGGCCTTGACGGCATCAGCAAAGGGCCACAGGTACATCTCGTGCATGGTCGTGTCGTCCATGTTAGAGCTAATCTGCTGGCGATAGTGCTCCTGCTCGTTGCCGACAAAGTGCTTTGCGCATGCAATGACTCCAGTGTCTTGGATTCCCTTGATAGTCTCGGCCATGGCGATACCAGTGAGAACTGGGTCTGGGGCGAAACCCTCCCAGTTACGGCCGCCTTCGGGGGAGCGTCCAAGAGGTCCGGCAACGGGGCCGAGGATCACGTCGATACCCTTATCACGGAATTCTTCCCCCATGGCCTCGCCACGGGCCTTGAAGAGCTTCTTGGACCAGGTGGCGGCGGTATTGACGCCGGCTGGGAAGGCGGAGTTTTGGTCGGCTATTAGGGTGTTAGGGATAGTTCTATTTCTCACTTTTGTGGCCTCAGAATCTAGTTGGAGCTACTTACCGAATCTGATTCCCAATGGGGAATCTTGGAGACAGAAGCCATTGAAACCAAGACGGGGGATGCCTCCGGTAGCCCCAACACAGAGGTCTTGCATCCACCCGGTACCGGTGGTGATATTTACTTTCTCAAGCAGGGTGAGCCCGCTGACGAACTCAACAGCCTTCTTATACGCGTGGTCCCAACCCTGGCCGCCGTGCATCCAGGGCGAGGGGTAACTAGGAGGAGACAAGCCATCAGTCTGGGCACTGGCGCCAGCCGCGAGGGCAGCGGCGCCGACAAGGAGGGATTGAATGTGCATCTTCACGATCAATTGGGCGTGGAAGAGGCAAAAAGAGAGTGTCGACGCTGAGAAGAAGTCCGCGACGTGCCTTCTTTCAGGTTGTCGGGAGGGGGGAGTATCAACGTCATATACATATACGAAAATAGGAAATGCTCGTCGCCTAAAAGAACGTGGCAGTGAATACTGCAGTACTGTACCGTGTAGTGAACTGTTTGAAGTGGATATTGACGACGATCAATGTAGGTCGGTAGGTCAATGGCCGGATGTGCAGGTTGGATCGGTAGATCCTTGTACCTGTACCAGCCCACCTGTGGAGCTATGGGTGATTTACTGTGGTTTTCTGTGGTGCTTCACCCCGGTACCCCCCCTTTTTTGAATTACCGTTTACTGTTTACCCGTGGGGTAGCTCCAGGGTATATTCTTTAGTAGAGTCGTGCTCTCTACCACGCACGTACAATACACGAGATATACATACTTTACCAGCCGCTTTTTGCTGGAACAGCCGGTACACCGCATACGCATACAGAATTGCCATGGGTTCAGATCAATACGTAGGGCGGGTACTTTCCTATTGCGGGTTCCAAGCCGTTGTCGGGGAGACTGGAGACTGGGCCCCTATATTCTCGCCGTGCCGATGCCGTCTCACAGCTCGTATAGCACAACACAGCACTATAGCAAATGTCTTGCTTGACCGCGACGAAAACTAAAAGGCACAAACAGAATAGCACAGGACAGCACAGCACAGCACTGTGAATACAGCAGAATCAGCAAAACCACACGCAAACAGTCGGACCGACTCTATAGAAAAGGGCCAGAATGCAATACCCTAGGGTAATAGCTTCTTTCTTTGTGGCTTACATATCGTCTGAAGGTCTAGCAGGGGATAACAGCTAGGGAAATCTCGAGCGCGGAGACGAGGCTTACTATAGTGCGAGCGTGCGGGCAAAGTGCGAGTCGGTCCGTGATGCTTTTTGAGCTGCTTCTACAGCAAAGCAGGCATGCAAGTATGCAAGTGTGCACTGTAGAAAGAAGTATAGTAACCTGCATTGCTGACGAAACAGTGCGCCTATCGGGATCTCCAGCGGCGAAATTCAATACTGTGTTAGGGAATTGAAGGCCTGCTGGGCCTGTAAGATGGAGATGCTGGCAGCAATAGGGGCTGGAAAGACCAATGACAGATGCCGTGCGACGAGCATCTTTGCCGGGTGCGGGTTGGGTGTGGGATTGGTGGCGTACCGGGTTATGGGGGCCTGGGTAGTAGCGCAGTACAGTACACTCCGATGCACTGCAGCACACTGCCGTAACACACATCGAGCCAGAACAGCGGCACATACGGCCACTGTGCTCCATGGGGAGCTTGTACATGTACATGGATGTACGGTGCTAGGGATGCTAGGGCCATTGCTGGTCTATCGAATATGTGCGGGGTTTGCGGGGGGCGCCGAGCTCCCACAGAGAGAACTGTGGTACTGGGTTGTATTGGTACTATGGATTATATGCCGTGTTGATATGCTGTGATATGTTGTGAACACGCTGGTGTTGGATGTACGGAATATTGAACGCGTGTTACTCGCGACGAAGACAGCTTCCACCGTCGCGGACCCCTCGGTCTCAGGGCTTGTTGTACTCAAAATCTCTTAACACAGTGCTGCTGCAATAGGAAGTCCAGTCGTGCCAACTTTCACTTCTTTCACTTGACCAGTCTCCTCCTCGGGGTTTTTCCGGTGTTGTTGTAATTCGCTGTAATTCAACAGGAACGCCTCTTACTGCACACCACCGTACTAAGATAAGCCGCCAAGCCGTCGGCGACTTGGCCGGGGCCGCTATGCTCCACTACGAACAAGCTCGCTGCCAACCGAGGTTCCCCGGATACGCCACAACTGTAATTTGACCTGTAAATTTGATTAAACCCAGTATATCCAGTCTAACTCGTCACTCATCAATTATATTGCTGCTCATCTTTGTCTGTGCAACACCACAGCTCTCTTCTCCCCAACAACCCCCCCAATCCCAAGCCCAACAAACCACAACCCACCAATCTTCAGCTCCGGGACTCCGCATACCCCGCCTCTGCACCCCCCCGCGCAACTCAGCACGCACAAAAACTCTCCAACCATGCCGCCCACCCCCTCAGCCGCGCTCCTCCGCCACTCCGCAACAGCCCTTCTCCATCGTCTCCCCCCGCGGCGCCCCCTCAACCGCCTCCCGCGCGCCCTCGCTTCCCCGTTCCACAGCTCCCCCGCTACGCGACTCCCGGCGCTGCAGCGTCCCATCGTCGCACAGCTGCCGTCAGGCGAGGAGAAAGAGATGTTAGTCCCTGCCCTGCGCCCCAGCCCCACGGCCCCGCACTCGGGAATCCACTGACTGTTTGCCGATAAAAAGACCGACGAGATGGCTGAGGTGAGTGAGAGTGTACCCCGCCAACCTCGATTTTTTTGATGAGGGGTTGGATATCACGTGATGGGAGTTAATATCGATGCCGTGTGATAGAGATCATTGCCATTGCGCCGAGTGTGTGAATCAGGATACGTTGCAGAGGTCATTTGACTCGTTTACGGTTTGTGTGCATTCCATTTGTGAAAAGGGCCGAGACTAAAGCTGGGCAGAATAAGGATAAGACGCCCAAGAATGTTGCGTCGAAGGAGGATGGATTAGAGGTCACATGTTAGTCCTCACTGAGAAGAGGGGAATAGAACTTGGTGCTGATGGAACGACAGGGCAGGAAACCGGCCACAAGAGCCTCTACCCATGGGAATGGCTTGCGACGAACATTCAGAAGAAGGAGGCGCCGCCGAAATACTCATTCTGGGGTGCCGAGATAGCGAAGAGCCCGCCAGCAGTGCACTATGACGAGATTATGGCGAGTGATGCGGGTGTGGGGAAGTGGACAGCTAAGATTGTATGGTATTCCTGTCTTGGGTATCTGGACTATATACTAACTAGATATTCAGCGCGAACACGGATTCTGCTTTGTGGACGGGACACCCGTGTCCCCCGAGAAGACGGAAGAGCTGCTGAACCGCATCGCCTTCATCAGAGAGACTCACTATGGTAACTGCTCTTCTTTCGCCCAACCCCAATTCAACCATGAAACTAACCCCACCTAGGCGCCTTCTACGACTTCACCTCCGACCTCACCATGAAAGACACCGCCTACACCACCCTCGCCCTCCCCGCCCACACCGACACAACCTACTTCACCGACCCCGCCGGCCTCCAACTCTTCCACCTCCTCTCCCACGACGGCACCGGCGGCGCCTCCCTCCTCGTCGACGGCTTCGCCTGCGCCGCGCAACTGCGCTCCTCGCACCCCGAAGCCTACGATATCCTCTCCCGCGTCCCTGTCCCTTGGCACGCCAGCGGAAACGAGGGCGTGGTGATCACGCCGGCTGCTTGGGTGCCTGTTTTCACCTTGGATGCGGAAGGGGGGGTGAGACAGCTAAGGTGGAATAATGATGATCGCGCGAGTATGCCGGTGGAGGTTGCGGAGGGGGTGGCGTATGAGGAGTGGTTTGAGGCGGCGAGGGTGTGGAATTCGATTATTACGGATAAGAAGAATGAGTATTGGGAGCAGCTTGTGCCGGGAAGGCCAGTTAGTGAGTGATATCCTGCTTCTTTTCTGTCCTTTTGTAAGGGAGGATTGGCTGACGGTGTGTAGTCTTTGATAACTGGCGCGTTATGCATGCGCGCTCGGCGTTTGAGGGGAAGAGGAGAATGTGTGGTGGATATAGTGAGTTATTATTACCCCTTTCTTCATGAGGTGCGCGTGCTAACTGGAGCGTGGTTAACCGCGATGATTTCGTCTCGCGATACTGGAACACCAACTTCTCTCGCGAGGAGGTCCTGAAGCGGATTATTTAGACGGATAGCGCCTACGACATACAGAGACGTTGCATATAGACGCGAGAGATCTTGATGTTTATATTTACACAGCTATATACGTACATAGACGCACATGATAAATATAGATACTTATCTGATATGGGTATGACCCCTTGTATGTAATCTCGTAACTAACAATGGGTATAATACAGAATGGTATATAGATACAATCTTCCAATCATTCAAACCGCCCTCCTTCGCCAACATCCTCCCTCAACTCATCAAGCACCAAACCACGCCGCCGCCGCCGCCCCAACAACCAACAAGCCCGCACCAACCTCCTTCCTCACACCCGCCCCCTCACTTGTCTGACTCGCCACCCCATCCCCCCCACTTGTCCTCGTCCCCGTCTCCTTCACCTGCCCACTCGCCTTCGTCGCCCCCGTCGTCGCCGCTAGCGTCTCATTCCTCGTCACAGTCGGTGCACCACTCTGCCTCGTCCACGTCGTCGCACACGCCGTATCCGTCAACCCTCCCCTATACGCCTCATTCATCTCCGCCATAACCACCTTCTCCCAGCCCTCCGGCAACTTATCTGCCCCCTCCCGAATCCTCAACGGCACAAGCTGCCTATCATCATGGCACCCCAACATCGTCGTCGTGGGCGTCGATGTCCCTGCGCCGCGCGTCGAAATCCTATCAACGCAATGCGGGCCCAGCGTCGCATCACCTGCTAAATCACAAGTCCACAATGTCGTCTTCCCCCCCTTCTTACTCTTATCTATCATTTGCCCCGACCAATCCCCGTGCTGCGTATGCCACAGAACCGCGGGGAAGATGGACAGATCGCGACATGCGTCATTGGCTGAGTTGGAGTCGGTGGGACAGTCGATGGTCCATTTGAAGACGGCGGTGGGCGTGGGGACCGCGCTGGTGAGGGTTGCGCCCAGGAGAGTGGCGTCGAGTACGGCGGGCGGGGTGGGGAGGTG
>JPJZ01001084.1:0-19096 GCA_000750815.1 Pseudogymnoascus sp. VKM F-4516 (FW-969) | reverse complement strand
GGGGAGGTGAAGGAAGGCGGGGTAGAGGGGGAGGGTGGCGTCGGGGTCGGTGGAGTGTTTGCGGGCGTAAGAGGGATGGGCAGCAGCGAGGAGGAGGAGAAGGGCGGAGAGGAGGTGGGTCGGCGCCATTGCGGCTGGTTGATAGTGCGGACGGGTGAGGCGCGCGGTTATGTATATGGTGCTGGCGGTTAGATGTGCATGCGATAGTGAGAGGGATGGACGTGAGACACGGGAAGGGGATTTATATTATATTCATTTTTTATTGGGGTTGGTGATGTTCGGGCCGTTGAATGACAGGCATGTCATCCTTCGTGAGAAAAATTAGGCTGCGCCGCCTAGGCGGGACGGGGTTGTGTCTATTTTAAGATGTTTCATCAGCGACGGGTGAGATATAAGGTAAAATTGGTGGAATAATGGGGATTATACCATCATTATTCTATAGGGTAATTGATGGGTGAGACGGGATTGGTTTCAATAGAAGGCTAAATCGAAGTTTGTAGCCTTGCTGGGGGGGGGTGAGGTCGCGGTGGAAGCGCACAATGGTGGCTATGGCAGCCGCGGTAGACGATGAAAAATAGTCGTGGGCGACGCGGATAATGAGTACGTAGCAGCGGATTAATAAAATAAATGAAGAAAGTGAGTGAGAGAAATGAGGCAAATTACCCGCAACAGGAATATTGATGCCATGTCGATAGCGCTTACATTTGTCGCCTCTTTAGACGTTTGTGGATATCGGCGATTACAGCAACCGCACTTAAGTAAGGCATTCGGTCACCCAGGGCTTCAATCAGTAAGCCGGCTACCGAAAATAAAAATATATAGATAAGTTCTATGAGTTTAAATTACTAGTATTTGTCCCGAGTTATATCTTTAGACTTTTTCGCGACGCCAGTATTGCGCATGCGGAAATTAACGTTTCGTGAACTGCCTAATTGAGAAGATTACAATCCTGCAAATTATACCAACCCAAAGAGCGATACACGTGACCTATATCTGCTCGTCGTATACTATGAAAAGTACATGCTGATACCAGTAAGCTTACAGCTTTAGCTCAAGCATCCTACACCTTATTCATTGGGGCAAAGTAACATAAATCCACATTAAAGGGACTAGTTCAGCTGTCAAGTGAGTTTAATGGAAACTACATCCATTAAAGTTTTAAAAACAGGTTATTTATATTCCTATAAATGATATATTTGAAGTTACAATGGAGAATATTCTTAAGCTTAAACAGCCCCCAAAGTACTCTAATACGCCGGTGTATATAAAGAGGCAATATAGCACGCAGGCGAGGTTACATTGTGCTTTGTGATGTCCAAGAGATGAAAGGCTGGAGGAACGAACGCAACCTATTAGATAAACAGCAAACAAAAAAACGTATCACCTCCTCTTATCAAACAAACAGCGCATTGACAGGGAGACCCTTAAACACGGCTGTGGTAGTGCTTACTAGGTTTGAAAGCAACGCCATGCGGGGTAGCTCCGGTTGTAACGACCCCGGGCATATTTGGCTTCATTCTCACATCTCAATGGTTGAGTTGCAAGCCTTCCAAGCCACAATAATCATGTGGCCATACACGACATATATTATCGTCGCACAACCTTCCACATTCCGCCATTCGCATAGAATGCCGAGCCGTTGGACAGGGTTAAATGATGTCAGTGTAGGTGCCCGTTGGTGAGCCTGGGAGCCTTGTTCGCACAGCTCTCACTCATAAACAAAACTTTCCCTCCGACTCGGAGATGAGGATTTTCGCTGCGCCAACACGACTGCATCGTTCCCTCAAATAGTATATACAGTCAAACTCCCAACTCTTCTCTCCCCATCGTGTGTCTATTCTCCGAATTGCGCGAGCTAATAGCTGCACAATATGGCGGACCCCAAGGGTGAACCAGAGATTAACAACGCGTATGCTGAACCCTCGTGATCACCGAAGAGTTGAAGCAACGAGCAAGGCTAACCATTTCCTCCTCACCACAGCCCAGCGACAGGTTCTGAACCTGTCGCCCAAGAGCCTGTCGCGGATACAACTTCTGAAGCAGCTCCACAGCCGCGCAAGGGCTCCGTTTTCGTAGATAAAAGCCACGAAAAGGATAGTTTCGCAGCCTTGACACAGAACGTTACTGGAGAGTCCGTCACTCACCTCTTTTCAGATGTAGCCTTACTGAGACCATTCACAGAATCAAGAATCCCCTCATTGGAATCCCCAAGGATCAGTTAATCCAGGATGTCGAGCAGTTCGCTTCCGAGTTCGACTTGCGTGAGATGATACCAATTCTCATCAAAGGCGCCCTGGTAGCACAGAGCCCAGCGGGCATTGACGAGATCACCGAGCTCAACGACGAAGACCGCAGAATTCTGCGCGAGGAAGTTACCCACAAGTGGAAGCACCCGAGAATCCTCTATCTAACCATTGTGCTAAACTCGATTGCTGCTGCTATTCAAGGATGGGATCAAACCGGTAGGTTCCACATGGGATGTGCCCGCACCTCAGCCGCTTACATTATCTACAGGATCAAACGGAGCCAATCTCACCTTCTCGCCGGCGCTTGGAATTCCTGATACAGGAGATTTTTGTAAGATTCCTGAAAACGCGGCGACCTGTGACAAGAACTCTTGGATTGTGGGGTTCATCAACTCTGCCCCATACATTGCGATTGCTCTTTTGTAAGTTCGAGCCATTCAGATGACCCTGTGGGGATGCTAACGCTCTCTGTAGTGCAGCCTGGATATCCGACCCCGTTAACCACTTCCTTGGTCGTAGAGGAACAATCTTTGTTGCCGCCATATTCAGTTTGCTCGCTCCTTTTGGTGAAGCCACCGTACAGACATGGGGCCAACTTGTCGTGTGCCGTGTCCTTCTCGGGATTGGCATGGGTCTGAAAGAAGTCACCGTCCCCGTATACTCTGCCGAGATCGCACCAAGAACAATTCGTGGTGGTTTGGTTATGTCCTGGCAAGTCTGGACAGCGTTTGGAATCCTTCTCGGGACGTGTGCAAACCTTGTCTTCGTCAACACAGGAAAGCTTGTCTGGCGCCTTCAGTTCGGCTCTGCCTTTGTTCCCGTCATCCCCCTCCTTATAGGTGTCTTTTTCTGCCCTGAGTCCCCGCGTTGGCTCCTGAAGAAGCGCCAGGTTAGCAAAGCATACAGATCCCTTGTCCGTCTACGAAACTCCGACCTACAGGCAGCCAGAGATCTATACTTCATCCACGCCCAACTTGTCTATGAGGATGCGCTGTTGGAGAAGTCCGGACTCTCGAAGAACAGTAACATGTTCACTCGATTCATTGAATTGTTCACCATCCCCCGTCTTCGTCGCGCCACCCTAGCATCGGGAGTCGTCATGCTGGCGCAGCAAATGTGCGGAAGTAAGTGCACTATACCGCCCGCCCCCGAGACCAGGCTAACAAATACATAGTCAACATCATGTCTTTCTACTCGTCGACAATCTTCCGCAACGCCGGCGCCTCCGACATCGTTGCGCTCCTCGCCTCCTTCGGCTTCGGCCTCGTCAACTTTGTCTTCGCCTGGCCTGCAGTGTGGACAATCGACACCTTCGGCCGTCGCGGCCTCTTGCTATTTACGTTCCCTAACATGTCCTGGACGCTTCTAGCCGCTGGAATGGCTTACTTCATACCCCAAGAGCAAACAGCCCATCTCGGGGTCGTCCTTTTCTTCGTCTACATCTACGACGCTTTCTACTCTCCGGGTGAAGGCCCAGTCCCATTCACCTATTCCGCCGAAGTCTTCCCCCTCTCCCACAGAGAAATTGGCATGTCCTGGGCTGTCGCCACGAATAATTTCTGGGCCACCGTCGTCTCTCTCACGTTCCCGCGACAGCTACGCGCCTTTGGAACTCCCGGAGCATTCGGCTTCTACTCAGCCATGAACCTCGTCGCCCTCTTCCTCATCTTCTGTTTCATGCCCGAGACGAAACAGCGCACGCTCGAAGAGCTGGATTACGTTTTTGCCGTCCCGACAAGCACGCATACTAAGTATCAGATGGGCACCGTGCTGCCGTGGTGGTTTAGAAATATTCCGAACTTCTTGCGAAGGAGGGAGCCGACGCACTGTCCCGAGCTGTACAAGTTTGAGGACGACTCCTGGGCTAATCGCGAGGAGTCAAGGGATTCGAAGGGCTCGGGGCCGGAGACGGCAGCGAATGAGAAGGACGAAGTGGAGGTGCCAGTTTGAGGTTGAGATAAGATGAGGGAGAATTGACGCTTCTTAAGTTCTTCTTAGAGCTAGCGGATGAGATGCAGTTAGCTGCTATAATTCGAAAGGTGCTGATGATTTGCTTTTTATGATTAATTTTTCAAGCCGAGTTTTGATATCTTGTCGCTATCTCTTAGCCTATTAGTTCGAGATATCCTATTTGAATTACATTTGGAGCCATACAGACTTTTAAGTTCCAGCATCCACCACTGCAAAGGTTCTGTACCTGGTTTTTTAAAAAGTGAAAATAGCTAAAGAGAGAAATTATATCCGCTTAAATTGTTCACGTCAATCATTAGCTACATGGCCGCCCTATACGCATCCAGCGCCTCGCAAACACCCGGCAGCAGTATATCCACACCATAGTCGATGATATTACCCACCGCGTGTGCAACAGCCCTCATGCCATCCACACTATCCAGAAAGTGCCTCGCGACTCGCTCGACGTGGAAGCTATACGGCTCACCCTGTGCCGGGCCGCCGCCCACCCAGTGTACATTGATCTGCGCGTAGGCCTGGTCGATGGTGACTGAGAAGAAGCGCGGCATATTCATATCAAATACTTTCTCACTGCAGCTTCGACGCACCAATTCGAGCTTTCCATTTAGAGCGATGGCACCGGCGCCAGCAGTTTGGTTTGTAGCCACGTAGTGCGTGCCTTTGTTTGCTTGCGATTTGAACTCGATGGCGAGAAATGGAAAGCACGTCTTCTGGTCTGGCATTGCGTAGCTAAGCTTCAATTCGTCGTCAACTAAACGAAGAATCGATACTTTTTGGCGTGTAGTGAAGGCCAGTTTAGGATATCCGAAGACGACGTCTGGTTTGGGCCTTGGGAGGAGAAGGAGTGACGGCACATCGAGAAAGTCGGGCAAAAGGGGTACAGCGACTGCACGGAACCACAGCTGGCCAGAAATCTTTGCCAGCTTCTTTTCGAGAGCCTGGCTTACAGCAGGAATAATCTTTGGTGTTAATTGCTCTTTAATAGCACCCTCATCTGCGGTCTGGAGCCTCCCAATTGTCCACATTAGCTCCTGAACAGCCGCATCATCCATCCTAGGCGATTCTCTCGGTCGCTCTATCACCCACTTTGCTCGATGCATCAGTTCCATCGGCGGTTCCATGCACTGGATATAAATATTGTGATACCCTAGGGATTCTCGATAATCCGAATCATGCACATCTACGGCAACCACCACAGAGCTTCTGGTCGACACACTAGGGGCACCGATGCTGTGATATTCTCTGTTGTAGGCGGAGTACTCGTCAGGGCGGCAAGGCAATGTTTCCGTAGCTACTCCGCTCAGCCAACCCTGAATTTTCTTCTCTTTGTTGGGTTGCTGGGTCGCTGAAAAATGGTAAGCAGGTGGACGACGCCGACAATAAACAATCAGGCAAATAGCGCAAGGAAAGGAAATATATAAAGAACTAACGATGGTTTTCCCCCTCGGGGATCAGCTTCTGGCGCGTCTCATCGCTATTTGGATCTTTGTCCTTCTGGCTGTCTTGGAATCTTGTTTCCAGATCGCCTGCGGTCAGTTAGTGATGGGTTGGTTTAGGCCAGAAGTAGGGTCATACATGGACTGGTAGGTTCTCTATTTTCATTTTTGTTGTTCATGTTGAGATTTTGGTTCATATTCAGATATTGTTTCGCTCTCGTGAAACTAGTTAATGTTAAAGAGTTAAACGGGAGTGAGGAGATGACTCGATGTGGTTTTAACACCAAGTTACCGTCTTTGTTCGACAGACACATAACGAAAACATCTCGGTCATACGCTACAATAGTTGCTTTTGGTCTGTGTTGGAATGTTCGAAACACAGTCTCTTTGTTTGCTTATGCCGTCTTGCCCCTTGGGATCCTGCTGTATTTCCGAGTAACTAATGTGACAATTATAACTCCTAGTAACCGGAAGCCCTTACTTTAGTTACAGTTCCTATAATTAATGATGTTATCTACAATTTCCCCTGAGATTTCTGTGCGGAATGAGTTGAGAAACATGATGACTTTTGCTAGGGCCTCTCTGGTAGAAAGACATCACGAATGGTTCCAGTTCACTGCTCCATCGCCATCGTCACCGCCCTCGGTCAGCCTTCCTATCCACATTTTGCGTGTGAGTTCTCATCACGTTCGGCGAAGTGCCTCTGCACTCAACTCAATAAGAAGTGCGAGTTGGTAACTCCTCTTTCTCCCCCTTGGTTGGCCAGCATGATAACCTTTCGGAACACTGCCAATTTCCCACTGAGGAAACCAACCTTGATATCTTCCGTGGCCAGGAGGAAATCATCGGGTGTCTCCGCGACATTGTCGTTGGTATCTGTTTCTCTTTTCTTTGTTGGCTGTTGCTGATATTTGGCAGGCTGCGTTAGCTATTCGGGGACGAGAGGGACAGGGAAAGCAAACGGGAAGAGAAAGAAGAGAGGAGGGCATCGGGTTAGAGTGTTCCGGCGCTGATACTGGGCCTTTGAACTTTCTTTTCCCTTTGGCAAGTTTCTTCGCCATTGGGCTGAGATATTAAGTACATTGTTCACCAAGAGAAGGGATTCAACGCGGAAGAAATATATCGCCAAGACCTTTGGCAGTTGCGTAACTTCCAATCCTAGCCATGGCGGGTGTGACGCCGTGACCACGTCGCTTCCATCTCCGTCGGCAAACAGAACGTTATCCCAAGCATAACCCCCGACCCCGTGCACCCCACCAGCACTGCCGCAACTATCTTCACTCCACTTTTAACCCTTAGGTCCCTTGGCATCCTGCCGACGTTTTTTCTAACGGCCATATGTCCCTTTCTTACGGCTTCCTTGATTTGGAACGGCTCAGTCGACGAGAGAAATGTTGAGAGCTCAGCTCATAGTCGACATACGATGTCGTTGAACTTCCGGATAAAGCTAGCCTACAATATTGTTGGTGGTGCTCAACTGCCGCCGCGTGGCGTTCCAACTTAAATCCACAGTATTTCGGGTAGTGAGTATAGACGCAAACAGAAGAACAAAGTATCGTCCTAACTATAGTAGGTACACACCGAGGCAAAGAGGCAGCTTGTGCTATCTGCACTAACAAGCTTCCTGTTGTGGAATCTAAGGATTCTAACGAACGAATCCCCCGCAAAACATCCGAGGGCAATCCGATTGAGGAAAGAGCTTTGGTCTAAACGCTTGGCGGATGACTCTTGGCGGCTACACCAGCCTCTGTGGACTTGCCTCACTGACCAAACAATCCCGTGCCTGCCAAGCAGCTTCTCGCACGCGATCTTGCGTTGTAACGTCCCTCCTGCCTTTATGCGATTAGGTTATCAGTTCTGGGCAAGGTGGGCATGGTGACGGAGCCAGTAGGTCCAGCTCATTTTGTCAGCTGCGAGTATAGATCGTCGGCCCTACGGCCTCGTCGTTCCTTCGGTGCCCGTACATGCATCCCTTTCGTCGTTTGCGATGGTCGATCTTCGAATCTACCGTCGGGATATGCTTAGGATGATGACCTTAGTTGGCCTGTCAGAGCGTGATGAGGATGGGGCTATAGCTCCGTAGCGTTATAGCCAATGGGTATATAAGGATGGGCAGCCAGTCCTTTGCCCGGCATTCCTCTATCCCCATATCCACGAGACGCTGCCTGCTCTGTTCCAATTGTCAAGACAAGTCGCCATCATGAAGATCTCTCTCATTGCCGCTCTGGGTGCTGCCACCCTGGTTACCAGCAGGTCCATCAAGGCCGCCAACGCCAACCACATGGCAATGGAACGTTTGATGGACATGAAGGTGTCCTCGCGCGAGAAGCTCCGCAACGACGGATACTTCAAGTCTGGAAAATTTAAATCCAGCAAACACTCCACCGCCTGTGTCAATGGAAAGGCTGGCGAGTACAGCTGTAACGGGGTGGACCTACAGGCCTTCGTGAGCCATGAGGACTTGGGAAGCGTAGCTAAAGAGGGCAATGATCTCTGGGGTATGTATTTTGATGGAATCAGTCTCGCATGGTAGCTAACAGAGATAATTTATAGGCTGGACGTCAGATGATGGCCGTGAGTTCGGTGCCATTGGGCAGTCGGACGGAACCGCCTTCGTGGAGGTCGTTGAGGATGGTCAGATCAAGTACTTGGGCAGACTTCCTGTCCAGACTGTGGATAGCATCTGGCGTGACATAAAGGTCATCGATGGATACGCCTACATTGGATCCGAAGCTGCAGGCTACGGTCTACAAGTCTTTGATCTCCGTAAAGTACGTCAGCCCTGAGAATGAGTCAGGTGACATAGCATTCTAACAGAACTACTAGTTATTGACGATCGAGGGCGAGCCAAAGGTGTTCGACATCTCAAAGGATCTCACTGCATGGTTCAAGGGTTTCGGCAGCTCCCACAACATCGTTGCCCATGAGGAGGCCAACATGATCTACGCCGTCGGCACTGCACGCAACTCAACGTGCAAAGGCGGCCTTTTCATGGTCGATGTCTCAGACCCTGCGAACCCCACTTCGCCCGGCTGCGCCAGCGAGGACGGATACGTGCATGATGGTGAGCCCTCTTTCCCCGAGCCCCTGGCATAGCCCAGTCTAACTCCCCCAGCTCAATGCGTCATCTACAAGGGCCCAGACTCCCAATACAACGGCCAGCAAATCTGCTTCAACTACAACGAAGATACCCTCACCATCGTTGACGTGACCGACAAGTCCGCGCCTAAGCAGATCTCCAGCACCCCCTACGATGGATCCTCTTACACTCACCAGGGCTGGATCGTTGACCCCGAGAACATGGCGCACCTCCTCCTTGACGACGAGCTCGATGAGATGGACAAGACCGGCGTGGCCGCAAACGGACACACCACTACGTACATCTTCGACATCAGCACCCTCGCCAAGCCAACCTTCAAGGGCTACTACCAGTCGCCCGTCAAGTCCATTGACCACAACCAGTACATCATCGACGGCATCTCGTACCAGTCCAACTACGGCTCGGGTCTCCGCATCGTTGATGTGAGCTCCGTGGCCGAAGACCCAACTGGCAAGGGATTCAAGGAGATTGGATTCTTTGATTGCCACCCTGAGGATGATGCGATTGGTGGTGAGGTCGAGTTCTTTGGATCGTGGAGCGTGTACCCTTACTTCAAGAGCGGGTATATCCTGCTGAACAGCATTGAGAGGGGCTTGTACTCGCTGAAGCACACCAGTGCTTAAATTAGGATATATAGGCTTGGGGTGTTGTGGGGTTGATGGGTAGCGGAGAGCTTGATGTTCGTTTACATATTGGAAAATGACCTTGTCTATGAATATCTACGATATATGATTAAATATACAATTACTTTACATATTATTTCCAACCGGGCTATATTTATGCTGACTTGGGTCTCGAAAAGCACGTGCAGGGGCTTGCCTGCGCGTTCTGGTTCAAGGCTTACGCGCCTCCATCAATGTACCTGGCCCTGCCTCTATGAGGCTATATGACCGCGGGCAAAATGGCCACCTCCTTATTCAAATATGCCACTATTTCAGTAGCAGTTGCCGTTGGGCTTTATGCGGTACTGCTAGGGCTGTTGACGACGTCAACCTTCCAGTCTCACGTTGTCTATCTGCACGCAGTTCAGATGACCTGGTCCAAGGATCTGAACGTCCCTGAAACCTTTGGCTTCCTAAAGAATCAAGTTACCCCTTTCTCTATCACTACCTCCGACAGCGAGCGTCTCTATGCCTGGCATATCCTTCCAATTGAGTTATACCGCAAGCACGAGCTACCTCTTACTGCCGAACCAACTGGTTTCGTTTCAGATATCACGTCTCGACTAGCCTTCCAACTATTACGGGATGACCCCGACGCTCGGCTGATTCTACATATGCATGGCGCTGGTGGGACGGTTGGTTCGGGATATAGAGTTCCTAACTACCGTGCCCTGTCGGCCGGCCAGCCTGGAAAGATCCATGTCCTGACATTCGACTATCGAGGGTTTGGGCGTAGCACCGGAACGCCATCTGAGAGTGGGCTAATACTGGATGCTCAAGCTGTGGTGGATTGGGCCATGAATGTCGCCGGCATCCCTCCGTCTCGCATCCTGATATTTGCTCAATCTATGGGCACTGCCGTGAGCACCGCTATTTCTCAACATCTTGCTCGACAATCTCCGCCCGTGGTCTTTGCAGGCACTATCCTAGTTGCTCCATTTGTCGACGTTGCGACACTCGTTGCGACCTACCGGGTAGCCGGAACTGTTCCCATCATATCGCCGCTGGCAAGGATACCGCTACTATTCAACTATCTTAAACGCTTTATAAGGGATAAATGGTCGAGCAAAGACTACATTGCACAATACATCCGAGCTAATGAAGCTAATGGGGAGAAATACCGCTTAACAATCATTCATGCCGAGGACGATTATGATATTCCCTGGCATCACTCCTCAGCTATCTTCTGGCACGCTGTCAATGCTTCGGTGTCAGCGGGAATAAGCTACGATGATCTTGCACTGAGGAAACTAGAATCTAAGGTAGATCTAGGCGCTGCTGGTTCGGTTATGGAATGGCGGACCGATAACGGGGTAATTCGGGAGGAAATACTCAAAACCGGCTTACATGATGTTATTATGGGCTACCCAGTAACTACAGTGCCTGTTATGCGGTCTTTTGAAGCAGCGGATCCATCATTTACGAAATGAATTAGACGATAGATATGAAGGCCGCGGAATATTAAAATAGAGTCAGGAACCTATATCTGGGTGATATTAAGGTACGGTTTAGATTTAACGGTTTAGCTTTGCCATCTTATATTGCGTGTATTTCACATACTTTTCGTTGCTCTGTTTTTTCCTATGCGCCGAGGTACATTACGCAACTTTGTGAGGGCAAATAAATATTTTATGCACAGCGCGTATTTCCACGTGATACAACGTGAAGTTGTATTTAAATAAATACTGGAGCCTGGAGTTGGTTGTTGGTTTGTTGGATGTGGGCGGTTAATAACAGTCACCCAGAGCAAGAAGCCGTCTATAACACTACCGCAGCTTTGAGAGTTTACACCGACTGTAAATGAAACAAGGCTTTCAGTAAGTAAGAATATACAAGGAGCGCCTCTCCATATATCTACATGTATCAGGCAGCATCATCCTTTTTTATATTCCGACCTGGTAAGGATTTTCTGCCAATATCTTTCTCTCCTCAGACCTTCTATATATGCTAAATAACCTCTGCAGTCAGCAATGTCCAAATTATCTAGCGCACCTACCTCGAACCAACCCGAGCCGTACGTCGTCTACCCAACATCCACCCACACACACACCCTCATCCTCCTCCACGGCCTCGGCAACAACGGCGAGAAATTCGGCTCCGAGCTCCTCTCGACCGGTATCTCATCCAAAGGGCTCACCTTCACCGCCGCCTTCCCCGGCGCAAAATTCATCTTCCCCAACGCTCGAAAGCGGCGGTCAAGCGCCTTCCGCCGCGCAGTGATAAATCAGTGGTTCGACATCGCTTCCGTTGAGGACCCTTCGCACCGCAGGGATACGCAGGTGCAAGGGCTAGTGGAGTCGGCGGAACATGTTCGGGGTATTATAGCAAATGAGTTGGAGGCGATTCCGAGGGAGAATATTGTCCTGGGGGGGCTGAGCCAGGGGTGCGCGATGTCCCTGGCTATTCTTCTGAGCTTGGAGTTCCCGCTAGGGGGGTACTTTGGAATGAGTGGATGGCTCCCATTTCGTGACGATATCGTGGATGTTATCCCTCCGGTTGAGGAAGAAAATCCTTTCGCTGCTGATGAGACAGAGAGGGGAGCAATGGAGCCGCCGCTGATGGCGGTTAGCTTGATGAGAGATATCTTGTCAGTGGATGCTGTGGCTTTGATTAAAGAGAAGACAAGCTTGACGACGCCGGTCCTCTTGTGCCATGGAGAAGATGATGAGAAGGTTAAGTGCAGGCTTGGAAAGGAGGCTGCTCAAAGCCTCTCGTCACTGGGTATGGATGTGACTTGGAAATGCTATTCGGGGTTGGGACATTGGTATAAGATTCCTGATGAGATGGATGATATATTCGAATTTCTTGAGGCAATATTATAATCAAATCTATGATAAATATTTTGAGTGTGAAACGTCCCCCAGATAATATCATTTATGCAAGGTTGCAGTGTTAGAACTGCTGTCTTCGGCCAGCGATAGTTGCTGCATTACGGAAACCCAAACTACAAGATTTTGTCCGTGCGTATGTCTACTAGTCACGTATCGGCTAATTGCCAGTCTGATGCACTGTTCCTGAACTCTAATGTACAGTGCTATTTATTTCACTATATTGTTGCTTTTGGGGCATTAGCAAAGCAGCACATATAACGAAGATGACCAAGTCCTTCCCCCTTATTCCTACTGCAGAGTTTACATGGGTCCCAGGGAGCGTGACTATCAACGATCTACCTGATGAACTAATCATCAGCATCGCCAGATTTATTACACTAGACACCAATGCTGCCGCACGAGATATGCCCGAGATATGCGCCAACAACCTGACTCTCCTCAGCCTAGCCCTCTGCTCTCATCGCTTTCACGGTCTCGTAGAGCCCGTCCTCCACGAACGTTTCCATGACGGCGGAGGTGGTATGGACGAGCATGTGGAGAAATTCCTGCTGCGAATTCTGGAGCGACCCGACCTAGCGCGGAGTTTGAGATTTATTCAATGGCAGAAAATTTTAAGCTATTCTTTGGATGTGAACTTGTTTGGAGTTGAAGGCTGGAAGGTGGCTCGAGATCGGATTATGGAGCTATACGAGAGTCCAACAGAGCGTGATGCATGGGACGAGAATGTCGAGGAGGTTGGCCTGGAGGCAATAGTCGCTCTACTGTTCGTCCTTGCGCCTAACCTTGAAGAGATTGTCCTCCATGCCTGTGAACCTATTGGTTCCGGGCCTCCAGTTCTAAAATGGATGTCAGCTCAAATAAGGCGCCTTCAGCTCCAGAAGCAAGTCGATAATCCGGCCGCCTTGTGGAAGCTTAGAAGTGTGAACGTGAACATGTGGTATACGAATGGGGAAGACCCAAGCCATCTCATGCAGCTCATGACTATACCCTCGGTAGAAATTTTCTGGGTGTCATCGACCTTAAATGAAAGCGTGCTAAGAGATTTATTGCTCTCCAACAACTTAGTGCTGGGCAATATCAAGGAGCTCAGTCTAACATGCTCCCGCGTTAGTCCCGATATCTTCAGGCAATTCTTATGCCGCTTTCCGAATTTGAAGCGTCTCTACTGCGATCTCGGTGAACCAAGCGCCTTGGAATCTTATCCGCCAGATCTAATGTTCGTGCCAAACTTTCTTGAGCCACAGTTAGAGGACTTGCACATCTCAGACCGCGCTACTCTCCTGAAGAAGGGTATTCTAATACAACGCAAATTGAAGTCTTTGGCCTCTTTTACAAACCTTCGCACTCTCAGAACCAGTTGGGCCCAATTGGTAGGTCAAACAGATATCGTTGGGGATGTAGCAGATGCTCTTTTCGGCCAGGATATCCCCGAAACAAGTCGGCAGATAACAGATGTAATACCGACAAGCCTCGAACGACTGCATCTAGTAGGACACTGCAAATCTGCACCAGCTGTAATATTTGAGCTCCTTGGGCAAAAGCACCGCTTTCCAAGGCTCAAATACTTGGATTTGGGGTGGCAGCGTAATTTTTACCTCGACAAACTCATACCTGAGGACCCGCACTTTCACCACCAGTTCTCGAAAGCCGAGTCTCTAAAGTGCCTGTCCATGTGCCGAGAGGCAGGTGTTGAGATGATAATGTGGAATTCGGTGCATGCAAGCAAGACTTAGGTACCCAGTTAAGGATGAGCAAGGCAATTCGACGGGGGAAACGCTCTGAGTATATGTATGGTGACTACGAGAAATTGGTATGGCTTGGCTACAGGAAGGCCCCTAAGCCAATACCTGGGACAGCATCGCAAGAGTGCTGATGAAGACGGTCGAGAGACAAGACAAAATTTACATATATTCCGACTCAACTACGAATAATGCCTATTTACGAATCAGTCAACGTAATATAAATATGTCTCGAAAAGTGAAACACTTGCTCTGATTTTTCTAGCCTTTAACGAATATGATATCTCCCGTTGTGGTAATAATAAATCCTATGCCAATGATAAAAGATATTAAAATATATCAAATCTTATGGACGCTAAATCTGCTAGTAACGCCAAATGTGATCCCGAGTGATATATAAAAAATTATGAGAAATACAAGTTCCCAAACCCCATTTGCATATCCCTCCCATTCTATGTGGCCGACCTAGACCTAGGCTCACAGTACTGGCACCTCGCGTGCGCAGCATTCCAGTCTCGCACCTTCTTTAACTCCGCCCTCCGGGCTGCTTCCTGCTTGTTGGGTGGTAGCAACGCAACCTCTTTCGTATTTTCTGACCGGCGATAAAGTTCAGCATACCAATCGCTCTCATGCTGCTCCCTTTTATCAACATCTGGTTTAGGCTTGTTTGAGAAGCGTAACCAAGGGAATATTCTTTCTCTATAGATCTTGAACTCGTATGGCTGCTTATGTTTCTCGAATTGCCGACTCTGTTGCGTGAGGGGGATGCCGAGGAGCTCGGGACACTTGTTGAAGGCGTCTGTGTCGTGGAGAAATTTCTGGCCAAAGATTATGTCGCACTGCAGGTTTTCGACGACATGAAAGGATATATAGGAGCCGTCGTCGCCATGTGGCGGGTGTGCATCAGGTTCGGGTGGCACGTCGTTTGCAGGTCTATGTGGTGATTGTTCAGGAAGCTCCGTCTCTGGCTCGCGCCAATCCAAGGTAAGATTCGAGACGTAAACCTGCCCGAGGGTCTCTATCACGTTGCCATTGCCCACCTCTATATAGGTCCGAACCTCCTCACGCCTATCAATCTGAAATCCTTCTCTCTCTGCGCACTGAAGGGACATGAGATTGAGGTCTGAACCTGTATCGGTTGCTGCCTCTAGTTTTCGCCCATCTACCGTACATCGTATAGTAGGTAACCTATTTCGGGGAGATCCAATCCACAGTAGTGCCGAGATATCACTCATCTCTATCGGGCAGTTCTCAAGTAGGTGTCTGTACTTTGTGAGGATCTCAGCTTCCTTCAGGAACTTTAATCCCATGACTACAGGGACAGGGCAGTTTTCCAGGACATAAAACCGACGTTTTTTCTGCCAAAGGGGACTTCCCGAGAGCGCAACTGTTTCGAACACCCGCCCAATCGACCACACGATATCCCCATTTCCGAGTTCAAATCGCCTTCTGTCTTTAGCTTTTCGCCGAATACGGAATCCGTACTCTACGGCACAAGCTTTTGAGATAATATTCTTTTCTGAACCCGAATCGGGACACGCGAGATGATCTTGGCCCTTGATTTGGACTCGGAGAACCTTCCGCTTGTTCTCACGTGGGTTTGAATTTAGTGAGGATGAGTAGGGATTCCCTTGATGTCGAAGGCGATCTGTACCCTTGTTCTTGTTCCTCGAGAGCCCTTGACTCGCTGGAATACCACAAGCTACAGCCAGTTCATCTAATGTACCGAACCCGTGAAAAGACTTGCCAACAGAAGGGAAATCCCCCCTTCCTCCTAATTGAATAGGAGAGCATGACATTATATAAGCTCTAAGTGCCTCAGATTGTTCGCGGCTAAATTTTGGCTTTGGTTGTTTCTGAGCCTGGTCGAGGTCTACCAGTAAGCATTTCTTCTCTACCATAATAAGGCCGGCATATAACCCTTTCACTTCTGCAATGAGTTGCTCTCGTGAAATAGGTTTGGTTTCTCGATCCGAGATAGGTCTAGGCTGCTCTATCGGTTCATTTACTTCAGACCCAACAGAATTTAAGTGGCTATACACACTATGGCCGGAGCTGTGTGGGATAAAGGAGCTACCGATGGCATGCTGCTGCTTCTGTAGGAGGTCGGCAGTGAGCTTGACGGGCTCGCCTTTGATAGCGCCTTTGTAGGCGGCGGGGTCGGCGAGCTTGTCTTCATAGTTCCATGGCGAGACATCAAAGTTAGCTTCGGCGGCGCCGTAGTAGTTGATTGGATACTTCGTAGTGCCTTTAAGGTCGTTATTAGCGTCATCTTGGTCGTGGTCGTGAGCGACAGCGAGTGGAGAGTCGAGCATATCAGTGTTGAGGCCGGGTTTGATGTCCCCATTTGAGTCCTGAGTTGCTTGAAGAGACAACGTTGAGTCTTTGGCGTTTGGCTTTACACGGTCGTCGTCGTCGTCGTCGTAGTTGTCGTTGTTGTCGTTGTTGTCGTTGTTGTCGTTGTTGTCGTTGTTGTGGTAATTGAAGTCCTGTATAGGGTCGTATATTTGGGCCGGACTGAGCGTATGGTCTAACACTCCAGAGAAAGCATTGATAGGATCGTAGGCAGGAGCTTGAAAAAGCCCGCCTTCGTAGTTCCATGACGAGATATCAAAGCCAGCTTCGGCGTACTGCGGCTCACGCAGGAGGTCAGCGGTGAGCTTGATGGGCTCGCCCATGGCACTGTTCATATATGAAGCTTTCTGCAGTCCCTCTCTAGACTCCCGTTCAATCCGCATCTCTCTCACTGTGGCCGTCTCGTATTCTCTACTTGGAACAGCGGGCGACGAGTAGCCATCGTCGGAATGTGACTTCTTCTTGTCCTTGGAGACTCGCTTTTCGTTCCTCTGCTTCTTCTCCTTCTTTGATGCGCGGGCGGAGACTCGGATGCCGCGTATGGTGCGATTGTTCTCGCTGTCTTCGTCTCCCTCGACGTCCTCGACGTCCTTGGCGTAAGCGGGGCGACGGTCCAGCTTGACGGGTTCGCCTGGGATGTTGGCTCCATCGGTAACGCCGCCGCTCTCGAATCTGTAGCTAGGTGAGTCGTAGGCAGCGTTGGCGTAACTGGTGTAACGGTCCGAGTGAGGTTCAAGGTCTGCATTGTCGTCCTCTTCGTCTTGTCTAGACGTGGGGGAGAGGTTTGGGTTAAACAAGGGATGTGACAGGATGGAGTAACCGTTCATAGGCTTGTCGGCAGGGTTATGAAGCTTAGATTCATAGTTGCTTGACGGGTCGGATAAGCCAGCGAAGTCGCGGGCGGGACGGCCTGAGACAGCTTCTATAACAGTAACGGCATCATCGTCCTCGTCGTCGTAGACATCGCCTTTGTAGTAGTCGGAGGGTAATTCAACTGACTCAGGGTCGACGGAGGAGTCTTGCCAGCGTTGACTGGGCTCCAGGTCTGGTATGCCAACTTCACAAAACCGACAATTATCATGCGCAATATTCCAGTCTCGCACCTTCTTTCTCTCTATCCTCCGAGCTTCTCTCTGCTGGTCTGGCGGTAGCAACGCGATCTTCTCTTCCGTATCCCTCCGGCGATAGCCCTCAATGTTCCAATGGCCCCCATGATAGTACTCTGTATCTATGGCTCTTTTCGGCTTCGCCGAGACGGGGAATAAATTTGATATATAGACCATGATCTCGAATTGTCGACCCCATTTAGCAACGGGGTTTTCGAAGTGCGCCGGGAATTCGAGACTTTGAATCTACCTCGATTATCCTCCACCGAGGTACACACGGCGTAAGCAATTCGTGGAATGGAAACGACGAGTTCGCGGAGATAATCAAACAACAAGAGCAATCGTCGAAGGGAATTTTCAAACAACACATAGCCGATGGCGGTCGCCTTCGGTTGTAAGGAACCGACAGGTACAACCTCTACTTGGAGGCGCAGCGTCTCTGACGTGTCTGTCTACCAGGGCCTGCATTGGGAGCTGTGAAATGCCACCCGACGAGGCTGCGCGAAGCCTCACACATCCTCCATCACCAACTTTAAAAAATACGGATTCTCCGTCTTGCGGACCCAAAAAAGGGCCCTTTCCGATGAGAAGCAGCAAATGAATCAAGGCTACTCTCAGGCCGCCGAACAACCTCTAAATGGCTTCCCTCGAGTAGCGCGGAAGCTTAACTCGGATCCGGATAAGACGACCACCATATTCAGGCGCTTTGATCGGCTGTCGGCGCGGAATTTGCTGTTGCTTGAGGCGGAGTTGGCGGAGTTGGAGGCAAGACAGGATTGTTTAGATGAGGAGGACAGGAAGTCGTTGTCGGAAGAGGTGCGCAGATGCCATGCCGACTGGAATACGTTCGAGGGGTTTGCGATGGGGAGA
Organism: Pseudogymnoascus sp. VKM F-4516 (FW-969); assembly: GCA_000750815.1. NCBI lineage: Eukaryota > Fungi > Ascomycota > Leotiomycetes > Thelebolales > Thelebolaceae > Pseudogymnoascus > Pseudogymnoascus sp. VKM F-4516 (FW-969). The sequence continues at coordinate 780 of JPJZ01001084.1, read as the reverse complement.
GATTCAAACGGCGATCCGACGAACCCGGGACAGGCTGAGAAACTAGATCTCGCATTGAAAATCAGAGAGAAATTAAAAGAGTACCGTAAGCGCTCATATTTAATCCGGGTTTATTTTTATTTTCGGGATTTAATGCTAATAATGAGGAAATAGATGAAGCGCTCGCTGTTCACCAGACGTTGTTGAATTCTAAGCCGCCGGCAGCAACGACTATAAAGGCCATGACAGACTGGTTCTTTCGGCATAATGGCGTCCCTACCACCAGGCCGCAGCTTTGGGGTGCGAGCGGAAAGAGGTTCCATGATCCGTATGATCTCGTCGCACTGCGCGTGCCAGCAGATCAAGACAGGTTATCCGAGTTCATCTTGAAATGTTTTGGCGGCTTATTCTCAGTTCGTCTCTACCATCTCCAACCTTCCTCCTTGTCATTACAATGTACAGAACCAACACTAACCCCTCTCCCTAGTCCGTACAAGCACCAGACGCACCAGACACCCACGCCAACTACATCCGCGAATCCTCCGTCGCCCGAGCCGTCGCCGTCGTCTCCTCCATCCTCTCCGCCATCCTCCTCTTCGGCTCCATCGCCTCCCTCTACTTCGTGCATAACTCCTACGCCCTCCTAGGCATGCTGGGGGGGTGGACGGTCCTCTTCGCTGTCTCGGTGGGGTTGCTCACGAATGCGCGGCGCGATCAGGTGTTTGCAGCCACGGCGGCGTATTGTGCGGTGCTGGTGGTGTTTGTTAGTGGGAATCTGGGAGGGGCGGCGCCGATGGGGGT
>JPJZ01001083.1:0-33881 GCA_000750815.1 Pseudogymnoascus sp. VKM F-4516 (FW-969) | reverse complement strand
GGCGACGCCCCCGCCGCCCCCGCATCAAGACTCCCTCCAAACGCATCTACCGCCAAGGGGCGCGGCGCGCGACTACTCTCCTTCCCAAACGTACTCTCCCAAAACGTCTGTCTCTCTCTCCGCTCTCGACTCCCCGTCTCCGACCCCGCCGAGCCAGGAACCGCCATCCCGTCATCGCGGGTATTCCACCTCGCCGCCTCGCGCTGGGGCGTCGCATTCGCGCCATGCGGCACGATATCATTCTCCGTAAACGTCCTTTGATCAAGCGCACTACTGCGTTCCAGACTCCTCAGTATATCCGTCCACTTCAGCTCCGGCGGCTCCTCAGCTTTAGCCTCCGCCTCGGCGCGGCGGAGACACTCGTCCGCCCGCTTCTGGAGCGCAACGCACTCATTGTGGAAGGCGAGGAGGTCGCCCGAGAATTCCGCTACGCGCGCTGTATCACCCGCCACGGCTTCGAGCCAGAAGCGTACCAGCGCTGCGTACGTGCGCGCTTCGTCGATGAGGTAGGGTAGCGAGGGGAAGCCTTCGCGCGAGGTCATGGGGAGGCGTTTTAGGATGGCCAGTGGGGTGGAGTAAGATGGTGGAGGAGGGATGCGCGAGCGGTCCGCGGGGATGGAGCAGATGTTGTCGATGAATGCTTTTACTGTCTGGCGGTTCTGAGCCAGGAAGCGATTCATAGGCTCCATCCAGGCTTCTTTCTGTCCGAAGGTGGAGAGGTTGGCGAGGACCTGGAGGGACTTGGCGATTAGGGTTAAGGTGCGCTGGGCGCGCGGGTGGGGGTGGTCGCGGAGGAGCCCGAAGAGTTTGGGGTTCAGGAGCGAGGGGCAGAAGAAGCGCAGGAAGAGGAAGCCGGAGACGGAGGTGTAGGGTGCGGTGCGGAGGAAGTTGCCGTAGCGGTCTTCGGCCACGGTGCGGATGTATTTTAGGATCTGGCGCAGCTCGGGGGGGCATTGGTTGTGCGAGGCTGAGATGTGCGCCCAGATGTCGCTGGTGAGCGCGTTGAGGGTGGCCCAATTCCTGTTTAGGTCTTCGCTGGCTCCGACGCGGGAGGGGTCGACTTCGCAGTCGGGATTCAGGGCGTTGATCTCGCGGACTTTGTCGCCGAGGAGGTCTTCGAGGTATTCCTTTCCGAGGCGACGCATGTGGAAGTCCAATGCTTGGGTTAGGAGAGAGTTACCGCGGAATAGGAGATTGGCTTCACCCGTGAGAGATTTGTTCATGTCACGGAGTTGAACCTCTCTGTCGCTGACTGAATCAAACGAATCGTTCGAACCCATGCGCCGACTGAACCGTAAGCGCTGAACTGGCGTTTCTTTGCTGATTCCGTCTATCTCGTCCTCGACCAAAGATACCAGCCACTGCGAAGCTTGCCCAGACACTTGGAACACGTCCAGTAATGTCTCTGCCAGGAAGCGGAGCTTAGACGGCACATATTGGGACATCTGCAGCGTCAACCCCATGGTAAATTTATGCAAAAGCTCAGACAAAGCACTGTACTCCTTCTGTAGTAACACAACGAGCTCATCATGGCGCACCCGTATCAGCATCTCGCCAATTGGTTCCTTCTTCTCATTCAGTACTGGCCACCAATTCTCCACATCCTTGCCGCGGTCCAGTTGATCCATGCGGATGTGGACGATGCCACATAGGACCTCCCATACAACTTCTGGCGTGTGAACGCTGACGGAGGATTTGGACCCATGAACTTGAGAGTGAGGCTGAGGTTTCGATTTCATCCGTTTGAGGGCAATCGAAATCTCAGGAAGTGCAGCAGGAAGTCCGCCAAACTCGCTTTCCTCGCGCCAGAAAGGCTTAGCCGTGCCAAACTTTGTCGTCGTCCTCGAGCGAACTTCTCCGTCAAGAACGACTTCAGCAAAGTAATCTCCCACAGACGGGTCAGGTTCAGGCTTGTGTCCGCGCCGGCTGTCCGTAGGCGCCTCGGCTTTCTTACCCGTCGGACGAAGCTTGGCCTCGATGGTTCGGATGGAGAGTGTCTTTTCAATTCGAAAGAGGTCATCTGGCGCAGGGATGACGAGAGAGTCTGGATCATCCGAGCCATCTGCGGAAATCTGAGACCCATACATATCCGGCACAGTAAACGTCCGTAACAAGACGTACCACACTTCGAATAGTACCCGGGATTCCAAGGAAATAAATACCGGCGATACAATGGATATCGAGGTCGCCGCCGCCGTATACTGAGGAAGAATGGCAACGCAGTATTCTTGGTTTAGAACCGTCTTGTCGAGCTCCTGAATGCCGCATCTTGAGAGCTGTGACAACTGTATCGTGGCCAGAAGCGAAACGTCATTCTCTGTCATGAGTTTCAACTCCCCATTATCTTGCAATATGCACGACACCTGCCGCCATGCTCGACTGCCACGATTATTCCCTCCGCTGCCTGACGGAAACGTGCCTTTATCCCACAAAAACACTCTTCCAACCTTGATGATGTTGATGTCCTTGGCCTGGCTAAAGCTGGGCCGCCGGCTGAGCGATCTCTCCCCTGCTTCGGAACTAGAGGGGCTTGACGAATCTTGGGTCTGTTGCCACGATAATAGTGCTGCTAGCCAGTATTCATACTGCGAGGTATCAACCAGCCGCAGCCGTAGCCGCATGCCAGACGCAACACTAACGTCTAGGATATTCTCCTCATTCTCGTCTACAGGCGGCCTGACACGGCAGCCTCTTAAGTCTTTGACAATAGTTTGGTGATGGGGCCCATCTTCAGTGCCCTCAAATAAGAAAGTGCCTTTATCGTCGATGTAACAGACTCCCCCAGCCCATGAACCATGTCCCGAGGTCTGGTATTCGACCTCTCCCTTCATGCGCCCATTGAGACCATTCATGAGTTTAAGGACCTTGATAGCATCGCGCGTGGCGATCGGTATAGGTAGTGTATCGACATACGCCGGGAATTGAACCGGAGAACCTGAACGCGAACTTGTGTTCGACTGCCTGAACAGTCGTCCTGTTGTTTGCGGCTTCTTCTTAACCGAGTCAGCTCTTTGCGACTGGGTGGAGCGAAATGCCGTTGAAGCGTGCGCTACATAAGGTTTCGGGTCCTCCTTTGAGATATTTTCGTCGGAGCTGCCCATTCCCGAGTACGTCGACCCTGTTCGATGTCGCCTCAGCGGCAACTGCCCCGACGGGCGCCTCTGCTGCTGTGCCCCATCAATTGTCCGATTCCTCGGTCGCTGCCGCGGCAGGTTCGACACGGAATCATCTACGTCGCTCTCATTCGATGTGTGCTGCTGCAGGGCGCTTGATTCGCCCGTCTCGAACGCATCTTCAAAGACCAGTCCCCGGCGGCGCTCCCACGGCTTCTCCGATCCTCGTATCGAGCGCGGGGATGCTTGTGACGCCACGTCCACGTCAGATGCCCCTGCCCCTGTTCCACCACCGGGTGGATGTGTCGGTTCTGGCGTAACCACCCTGATGCTGTCATCTTTGCGCCGCGCCTCCGAGGTGGCGGTCGCGGTCCCGGCCTCGTGCGCCTCTTGTAGCTTCTCTCCGAGTTTCGGCGCGGGCGCTGCCACGGTTCGAGGCGCTTCGTCGCCCGTTGGGTGGCCTTCAGGCTTCGTCGCCTGGTCCATTGCCAGATAATAGGATGCGCTGCGCGCGCAGTCTTTATCGGGAATGGAGAGGGTCAGGCTAGCAGCCGTTCATGTGTACTGGTGTAGCAGTGTGCGCCAGGTGGGTATATGAGGATGGCAATGGCCTCGGAAATGTGTGCGCTGTGGTTGCTCCGAGTGCCTGTGGTCGATCAGTAAATGTGACCTCGGTGCGCGGGGTCAATTCGTAATCTGGGGTAGCTTACAAGAACCCTTCCCAATTTACCACAAAGTGTAGGACGGAGTATTGTTCCGTTATAACCAGTCGCCCTGTGGCAACAGTGCCTTCTGTCTTCCCTTATCGTGTCGCAATTGTGAGGAGCTCGTCATCATACCTGAGCATGAGCAGGTGCTTGACGTCTCGCGATCATGGGGAAGCTACCATGCATGTAATAAGTTGAGTCGCAACGGACAGTGCGCAGGAACTCTCTCTTCCTAGGCTGCAACGGTTTGTGGTATTCAGCCTGTTAAAGGCTTCTGGATAGTGATTTAGTAGGGTAAATCGTCGTCTCCTCATGGAATTGTAGAGTATTATTGCGGCGTTGATGTGTTCAATAGTAGCGTACTTGACTAAAACGGTTAATGGGGACGAAGTGCGGAGCTGTCGTCGGCACGACACATAGGATAGGTTTAACGTGTATGTTCTGGACGGGATATATGTACATCACTTGAGACTAACTAAGACACACCGACTCCAATATTTCAGCATTCGCAACCCCCATGAAATTACCATGTTGGATATTTTCAATCTCTTCGAATCAATTCTGGACACAGGTACATCACACATGCAAAGAAGCGCGCTCACCGAGCATAAATACATAAATATCCATTATCGTCATACTTTGTCTAGGATGGGGGTGGGATCGGGTGCGGAGTATTTCTAGCAGCCCTGTGCTAATCAGACGCATCTTATTTATTGAAACATAACGATATACGCTGCCCCACCGCCGGACATGAGCAAACTGGAATCTGATAATTTACTGGGAAGCTGGGAAACTTGCAAACTGGGAAATTCACATTCACAAAAAAGTATTTATTATAGATAGCAAAATTCCCATTTCGCGTGTCACCGCTGCCCCACAAGGCTGTTGGCTGTTGTGCCAGACATCATAATTCATTTGCCAGAAACGAACTTGCCAGACTCCAAATGACAATATTGTCCCTCAACGTATCAAGTATCAAGTGCCCACCTAGGTATATCTCCGCAGGGAATAAAAGTCAAGGCTATAAAGCAACAAACCGTCCTACCATTGCCAAATACGGCCCGCCATCCGAAGCATAATACCCAAAAACTCCCCATGTGTCTCTCAAAGTCTCCAAAAGAAGTTATGGAAATCGCGTCTCAATACTACCGATAGGGCTCATCGGTTGGCTTCGCGTTCCAGTCAAATCTCCGCTCGCCGTCTTCCTCAGCGCCTGGCTCATCGATTCAATCGTGAGCTCTGAACCTGTAGTCGGTGAAGGGAAGCTCAAGGTAGGACTCGCCAGCGGCTTCCCGGCGCGAGTCGGTGATAGGTCAAGGCCCTTGATAGATGCAGATTTGCTGGTTGGCGGTGAAGTTCCCACCCCCTGTGACGATACCGTGGATCTAATTGGCGAAGGAGAGCGATGCCCGGACGATAACGTGGTGAGGCCTGCAATATGTATCGGGTCCCTGTTGTTCAAGTGTTCGGTTTGCTCTGATTGCACGACATCTGCAAATGAGATGAAGCTAAGGCGCCTCACGTCTGCGCTATCCAGCGCACCGTAATTCGACGCAGCATCGTCCTTGTCTGGGTGCGCCAGCAAGTCTTCTGACCACGTCGTACCAGCGGCTTCGCTGCCACCAATCCCTGTTACGTTCTTTGCAGCAGGCTGGTGCGACGAGTGCATTACGATTTCCACCGTGTCTGGGTCAAGCGCATTGTCTGTAATGGCTTCCGATGAGGCGTCCAATACTGCAGGAATGCGGTCTTCGGTTTGTATGTGGGCTGGAATTGCTGGCGAATTCGGTACTTGGGAGGCAGTTTCTTGTACATCGCGTTCGAAGATTTGAGATCCGGCCGGCGAAACGACTCTTGGAGACGACGAATGTAGGTTTCGGTTTGTTGGCGACTGCGCAATGTATGGGTGCGTAGTAGGGACGAAAGTGAGGTTCGCAGGAGTAGATCTGGGTGCATCTGATTCGTTTGACGCTGCGTCCTTCTTCTTTCCTTTGTCATCCTTTTTCTTCTTGCCGAAGCCAAAGAGCCGCCGCTTCGCTGTCTTGGGTTCATTCCCAGTCGGCGTGCCTTCCCCCTCCTCACTAGACTCGGCCGACTCTGGTGAAGTAATTGGAGATAGTTCCTGAGCTTCGTCCAGATGGAGTACTGGATTCGTGCTCGGGTTCGTCTCTTGTTGATTCGGCTTATCGGCATCAGCCTGCGCACCAGGGACTTCCGTTCCAGCCATTGTACTGTTGTGGTTATTGCCGTCTCATGAAGTTATACAGCGGCCTCGATGCGTTCTATCGAACCTTGCAACTCGGTCAGTGACAAGAGCTTCGTTCAGCGAAACGGGGTCTCAAGTCAAATGGGGTAGGATAGAATGAATAGCCGCTTTGGGTACGACGTGAGAGGATCGCGGGAGAACCGTGGATAAATAACGGAAGGGTAGATACCTGCGTAGCAAGCTGAGGCGCCGTGATGAGTGAGACTGCGGAAACAATACGAGATGAGATGCCTCTAACAAGTCAATGAAGTCATACTTTGGGAATGAGGCAATAGGGAGTTCAATATAACGAGGTGTGCGGATGGACAGATAGACTGGCTGGAGTCAATCTTATGGCGTTGGGCTGGTTTAACAGTGGTTTCAAGCTTGGTATGGTACAGTAAGAGTACAGCGATAGAAACCTGGACAATCTGGTCGCTGCGATCCCCCATGGGTGCTGCATTCATCCCACCAGCCAAAAGGAGACTTGATCTTGTGATGCAGTCTGGTCCGTGCGTCCGGGTCCTCGGTTTGTACCGTAGTAACTTCCTCTCCATACTGTAAATTACACCAGGAACGGAATATCTTTAATGCGTCTAAATACGCGTAATACCTAATATGGCCCTAGCGTATATTAATATTTCGCACGTGACCAATTTATTTGACAGGTCCCCAAAATCCTACCAAGGGAAATATAGCACATCGACGACGACCTCGATCCAAGACCAACACAATGGATCTCCGGGTACTACGCCGCCCCATATTCGACCTTCTGGCGGGGCGAGGCCAATGTCTCCTCTCCGGCACTGTATCATCTCGCCGCAATGAGTCCAGCTACCGCCGGATGAAGAAGAAGTTAAATGTCAAGCCCGACGCCTCCTTTGGCTTTTCGAAAGACTCTCCTGCTCGCGACCATATCATATTCAATCCGCCATCATCCGCTCCTTCGGTCCTTCACACTCCCTTGAAGTTTCTCCCCAAAGAGGACAAACGCCGACAGCTCTACAGCGTTGCGACAAATTCGACACTCGGCATCGACGAAGAGGCCAAACTGCCCCCGGCGATCCTAAACCAGAACGCGGGCTACCAGAGATACCACCTTACGCAAGAGGATGTTGCAGAAATAAGACGGTTGAGGTCTTCGGACCCGGAGACGTGGACGAGACTGAAGCTGGCGAGAAAATTCAACTGCACCTCCCTTTTCATCGGCATATGCTGCGAGGCAGCCCCCGAGAAGATTGCTCTGGAGAAGGCAAAGCTTGAGGCTGTGAAAGAACGCTGGGGTCCGAAGAGGAGGATGGCCAGGGAGGATAGGGTCAAGCGCAGAGAGGCTGCGTACCGCGACGAATAAGGGGGCTGAGGAAGATTTGTTACGGATGTGTATAAATAAGCGGGCTTCCCCGACGCCAGCGAGATGGGTCGGCAAATGTGGCATGGAGAGGTTTTCGTGCTCAGGGCGTGGTCAGAGTGCTACGCAGACTCGATTTTTCATTGATCCTGTACAATATAAAGGGAAGCATGAGGCGGCGGCCACGGAGTTTAGCACTATGTTGCGACTGTAGAATAGATGTCTGAATAAAGATCATAAACACTACGATGGATCAATGTTGCAGCTAAGGCGATTTAAACTGGTTTATGTGCCATTGGCCGCACTATGCCTAATATACTCTACAATGCTGCATAAACGCCGTGGTCCCCAACAACGCTATAGGACCAAATGAATTGGGTCTGAATCCTGGAGTATGTCCTTCATTGAGGCTTCTTGGGCTCGACAGACATTTCAAAGGTAACCTATATCTTGTCAGCAACGCTCGGCATCTAACCAACTCTACTCACAGGTCCATCATTGATCAAAGCCACTTCCATCATAGCCTGAAATACGCCATCCTTCACCTTCTCGGGCTTATATCCCTCCCCTACCTTCAACACAAATCGTTGATAGAGCTCTTTGGCTTGCTCCCCACCCATTGCGCCATGAAAGTCCGGCTTTGAACCCTTTTTCGTGTTTGCCAGCAACGTGAATTGTGAGACTTCAGAAAATCAGCTCAAGATACAGAAAATAGGGAGTCTGGTAGAGGTAAAATACCACAAAGAACATCGCCAGCTATATCCTGGACATTGTGCTTCCATCTACCTCCTGTTTCTTCGTCGTCCCATAGCTTCATTTTGATAACTTTTGCAGCCAAAGCATCGACTTCTTTCTCTGTGTCTCCCGGCGCAACAGCAGCAAGAACTAGTATGCCCTTTCCAATAGAAGACACGACTTGCTTGTCAACAGTGACAGAGGCAGAAATTACCCTTTGTAGTATGGCTGATAGAAATTATAAGCACGTGAGAGCAACCTGGGACAAGTGAAGCACTTACCTTTCATCCTGGAGCCTCAACTAATACGGAGAGTTGACGATGATACTTTGAAGACGACAGCCTCTAACACGACATTCATGAAAGGTATCTTTAAATAATGGAAAAATACCAATAGAATAATGAACGTGAAGTAATCCAAACTCACTTTATATAAATTTAAACAAATAGTTCTTTTGTAGTTCTCCCAAGACTTCAATTCTCTGATCCCGGCAATCGTATCTGTCATGTACCCCACAAGGCTGGGAGTTCACCTACCACTGTAAGCGATATGACCTTGGCTGTATTTGGCATTTGGCGCGCCACGCTTGACCTCTTAACCCGTTTGTCCTGTATCGCTACTTCAGCATTACAGAGCCGCAAGAATCAAACAACATCGGTGGCAACATACCCAATTCCACCTTGTCACACGCATCCTTGTCGTGTCGCACCAAAAACTACCCTCACCATTGTCCCACATATGGGCTCGGATTGGCAAATAAAGCTAGCCCCGAGATCACGACAGCAACCAAACAGGTCACCACCGCCACAACCCTCCTCAGACACTCACCATGGCCGCACGCAAACTTCAGCAGGAAGTGGATAAATGCTTCAAGAAGGTGTCGGAAGGGGTCGCTGAGTTCGAATCGATATACGAGAAGATCGAGCAGTCCACCAACGCCGCCCAAAAGGAGAAACTCGAGGACAACCTCAAGCGCGAGATCAAGAAGCTACAAAGGCTACGAGATCAGATCAAGACATGGGCGGCCAGCAATGATATCAAGGACAAGGGTCCGCTGTTAGATAACAGGAAGCTTATTGAGACCGTAGGTTGAGCTCGAGAGACATGGGCAACATGCGGATTGACGTAATGGGTACTGACGGCCACGTAGCAAATGGAGAAATTCAAGGCGGTCGAGAAAGCGATGAAGACGAAGGCATACTCGAAAGAGGGTTTATCAGCGGCAGCGAAGTTGGACCCGAAAGAGAGGGCGAAACTGGAAGCATGCGAATTCCTTAGTGGCACCGTCGAGGAGCTAGAGAGGCAAATAGAGACCCTAGAAGCCGAAGGCGAATCGATACAAGCGACCATGAAGAAGGGAAAAAACCAAAGCAGCAAGGCGGATCGAATGGCCGAGATCGAGCGCATAACAGAACGACATAAGTGGCATCAAGGGAAGCTGGAACTTATAAAACGCTCGTTAGAAAATGGCGCGGTGGAAACTGACCAGGTTACCGACCTGGAGGAAAGCATCAAGTACTACGTATCCGATGGGATGAACGAGGACTTTATGGAAGATGATGAGATGTACGATGAGCTTAATCTGCAGGATGAGGAGGATGTCTATGGCATGAACAACGACAATGACCGAGTATCGTCCCAAGACACACAATCGATACAAGAAGAGCCGGAGTCGCATACGAGGCCAGACAACATACCAAGCTCTAAACAAAAACCTTCGGCGCCAGAACCTCCGCTTGCTGCTGCGAGGCGGCCGTCGACGCAATTGCGAAGCCCACTTCCTGCTTTGGCAACATTGCACAGTCCACTTTCAAATATGACAAATGGCTCCGCGAGCGGGAACATGAAGCCGGCCACAGTGCCCACAAGGCCGCCGGGAGAAACGTTAAAATACGCATCTGCAGCCGCCGCCGCAGCAAATGCTGTTGGCATCGCACCTTTACCGCCGCCACCTGGAGCAACCCCGCCGTCTACCTCCAACACTCCTCTCGCGTCTCTACCAGCGTCGCATGTCGCAAAGGAATCCCCAATTGCCGCACCCTCACAACCTGCGAGTGCTGCTCACACCCCTGCACAGAGGCCAAGTATTCCCGTAGCAGCACTTTCTCACGAAGCACGATCTGTTTCGCGGCAGAGCAAATCTCCGGCGCCCAGTTCCTCAAGCCAGGCGCAAGGTGCGGGCAGTATCCCACCGACACCGGCTTCAAGCAAGGTCGAGAGTGCGAAGTCCGGCAGGGCATCACGCGCCTCTGCAGACAAGGGAGCCGCCGCAGAATCGTCAGAGGCAGGCCTTCCCAAAGGACCAGCGAATGTGCTTGGCGCGGGTTTGTTGGAACAGGACGAGTCGATATTCCATCTCCCATCTGATCTACAGGACCTCATCCAGTCTTTCAAGGTAACACAAAAGCGGGCGACGACAACACCCTCGCAATCCTCTTTACGGATGCTAGCCGCTTCGAATGCTTCGTTCCCCGACGGTTTGGATGCCGAGCAACCGCGGTACTACAAGCCCAAATACCGCTTCAACACGCCTTCATACTACCCTCAAGAGCCGTTACCGATATTTGATGATCCAAGGTTATACTCGCGCATCGACCCTGATACGCTCTTCTACGTCTTCTACTACAAGCAAGGGACTTACCAACAATTCCTGGCAGCAAAGTCATTGAAGGACCAAAGCTGGCGCTTCCACAAACAGTACCAAACGTGGTTTCAACGACACGAAGAGCCCAAAACAATCACAGAGGAGTTTGAGCAGGGAACGTATCGATTCTTCGATTACGAAAGCACCTGGTGCGTATGCCGTTGTTATATAGAAATGTTTGGCTCTGTCATGGCGGTCATGTCGAGAAACAAGCAGCGCATCCTCGCTGAGCCATGCGACATGAGATTCGATTCCCTACCATTGCATCGTTTACTATGCCACGGTGCAGACTAGTGTCTCACTGGAAAGTTTCAGAACCATTCGGTATACTTTGGGTGCCTCGTTTGGGTTGTACAAGGGATCCCGCAGTACGGGAAAACGGGTTTAATGCTATGTCGTTCAGCGTGCCTCGAATCGATGCTCGTGTGCTGGAACCTTGGACCCCCTGTGCATATAATGAATTCGGGAACCGGCCTGTTGCGGGCATTCAGTCAGTACTGGATGAAGTCACAAAAGTCAACAACCGTGCCTTTCGGATCCCTGCATATCTCAAAACATCCCCTTGGAACCTCCCGGATGCCAACAGAAAGTTCTTGTTCCCAAACAGAGGCCACTCCTTCACATTCGTTGTCCACAAGCAAGCGGCCATCATACCCGATGACGGAAGCTGACATACCTACTCTAGGATGAACCGACGGAAAGCAGACTTTAAATTCGCGTATAAATTCCTCGAGGACGATGTATAGTGATCTGAGGGGCATCACGCTATGTATGATGTACGTGGGCGGGCTTTGGGAAGGGTTTCGGGGGGCGCAGGCAATATACTTCTACATGGCTGTGTGACTTATGGCAGGTAACTGGACTTTGTATGCTCATAGGAATTAGGGCCATCGCATCCGTTGGTGATTAAATCAGTCGCTGAATGGTGATTTTGGCCCCTTGCGTTTGGTATCGATTGTACTACTACATTCTTCCCGTGATGTGTTATGTGTGATCCAAAACTGCGCGAGACTGTGACGGGTAGATGTTTGCTGCTGCATCTGCAGGCGGATATATGCTGTGATAATAACTCCAGTTGCATCTATTCTAACATTTAATCTTCTCACAGCTTGATTATTCCGGGGACGAAGCCCCTCACCCCGTTACTGATCCAGCACTCCTCGCCATCCACCAAATCGGCACTTCTGACAACCTCCTCTTCACACAGGCCATGGGCCAAAAGCCATCGCCGCGTAGTCCCAATCTGCCCCCCACTAGACGTCGGAGGCGTCACCCACCTCCCTCCGCGCCAAAAGAGTACAGTCGTGAGACTTCCCTCCATAATCTCGCCGTCCTTCGTGCTCTTGATCAGCACCTCTTTCGAATCGGCCATTGACTCAATCCCAACGCGTGTTCGTGCCTCACTATACATGTCTCTACTCGTAGTCTTGTATGAAGTGAAAGGGGAGGGCTCGGTGCCTACTGGGTCAACCATAACAGAATATGTCTGGTCCCGTGACGGCTCGCCGTATCCAGGGCCCTGCTGCGCCGTGGAGTCGTCCGCGCCTAGCGTCAACGCGCCTCCTGTCAAGGGGTTGACCCTCGGAGGAGCCGCTCCAGGAGGTGGTAATCTTGTAGGGAAAAGGCTTCTCAGGGCACGTGGAGGGCTTTCGAAGATTTCCACGCTGATCTCGCCGTGCTTGTCAATCACTACCCGGACACGCTTGGGGGTGGTAGAGTTGACATCTACCAAATCCTTCAAGGTCTGGAGGAGGTTCTCTAGCCCAGATGGGCCGGACAAACGCGCTTCTGCCTTGGAAAAGCCGAAGTGCTTGGCTGCTTCGAGCATGCGGTCACGGTGCAGTGAGAGCATGTAGAATGGAGATGGGCCGGGGCCAGCGGCTGTGTTAGCGGCGCATTCTAGGAGGCGCGGATCGAACCGGAGGGAGGTGAAGAGCCGGAAGTCTTGCTCAGGAGACATCTCTAGGAATGGATGAGTGGATAACGAGTTCCGAAGGTGTGGAAATAGGCCTCAGGAGAGCCTATGGCAGGTCTCTCACCACTGAAATCGGAATAATATTCGACGCAAATAAAGGAGGTTGGCGGGTTTCCGTTATACAGCCCAGCGCTTCGCCTTCCAATTGCGAACTTGCCTAACGATAAGACACAACGTATTTGCCTGGTGCGGCAACTGGCATGCGCCGAATTCTCTGGCTGTGCACTAGGTCGCAAGACTCGAAACCGTTTGACAACGCACCAAGGTGGCCGCTTGGGTCATATATATTAGATCCGGGGACTTTGTATCCAGCCAATGTTGTTTGTCGTGGAATTCTTGAGTCGGGTCCTTTGCTCATGCGTCATGCGTGTATGCCCAATATTGTGGGTGGAGGGATGACAACGTGTGCTGAGCCGCAGACAAATATAAAGCACCAGTATCCCGAACTAGCTTTCTAACTGATCTTAAAAAATTATTGCTGTCTTTTTGAAAGGAGATATCGAAATTATTTTGTTCACTTAACTACCTTCCCTATACTCAAACGGAGGAGTCATCAGTTGGGCGTGTTTTAGCATTTACGGGAGACTGGCCAATGGAATGCTGCGATTGAATTGAGGCGATTCTCAAATTATGATTGGCTACAACAACGACAACACTCACATCACGTACCTCCCGATCTACTCTCCTTGCATTGCTCTGACAATATTCAGAATATATCTATAGAGTGCCGGCATATATTGTTGTTGGAGATCCAACCTGATGCAAATTCACAGAACCACATTCCGGGCGACATTCTCCATACTGGAAGGAAGCTTGCGCTTGTTGGAAACATTACTCTAGGGTGGCCCACCAAGCAAGCTAGCGAAGCCCAAAACAACCCTATCCAACAACGAGCCTCGTTTGTGTTGGAGAGACTCGACAGCCTCGTTTTTTACCCGCGATACAAACGGTGGACCCAGGCTTTCTACGGGGCATTCAGTGTGGAACATCCGAAGTACATCCAATGGATCGTCCATTATCAGAATGCGATACATTCACCGCTTGTTCGTCCCATGATTGTCGATTGTCTATTTCGGTCGCGATGTCGAATACCGAGATCGTTGGTACTCTGAAGTGTCGCTGATCGAGGAAATCAAGCTATACCAGCCGTCCAGCCATCTGGCCGAGCTGAGCGATATAACAACATCTGAGCCGTGCCCACCCTTGGCGCGAGGCTGGCACTAGCAGCGTCACCCTGTCGTGCCTGTTCGGTCCGTGTGACAAAGAAACTCGATTCCTCGATCTTCTTGGCCAGATGAAAAGGCGTCGCGTCGATACAACTCTCCAGCCGACGCCACTGAGCTGAAGTGAGCTTTTGCGACTGGAGCCAAGTGAGTTTCACGGCTCGGTGAACTTTTTGAGACAACTACCGTCGAGTTTATCGTGAGGTTATTCAAGCCCCAGATCAGCACTCCCTGTCCATCATCGCCGTTACGGCTTAAAGTGAGGCGACACACTCGGCGGCCCATCCCGATCCCTGAAGCTCATGGAGCTAGTCATCACCCACTATTATCAGAACAGCGCCATTCGGACCTTTGTGGAACCTCACATTCTCTCTGTCGCGTCAGCAACTCTGCCTTCAACCCAGCCTTTCGCCGTTACGTGCAAAGATGCGGTTCACCTTGAACTCAGCCTCCTCCACAATTCTATTAAATGCAGTCACGAGTAGGTTGACCCCCATAACTTAGCGTTTTGTCCCTTATTACCTAGGCACTCCGTTGCCGAGTCTTTACGCGCTTAATTGGATAGTAAGCTCTTCTCATATTACTCGGTCTGGCCTCGTTCGCCTTGCACAAAACCACTGGCTGTCGTCATCCACATTTATGAGCGTCTATCACTTATTCAGGGCGACAGCAGTGCATACTTTCTACCATTATCCATACCTCTATTGCTAGCTTTCAGATACTGTAGTGTGAATTGCGGGAGCTTGGCCCATTGTAGGTAGAATGATATTTACCTCACATTCTACGTATTCAACACCTATATATTGGTCCATTCATCAGCCCCAGTTTCAAATTCTTGTTGCTTTGACCCACTTGACATTTTTCCAAGGGCTAGATTCTAGTCATATGCTTCTGTTCCTGACCAAAAACACGGAACTCAATCTCATCTTAACGTTGATCTTTCCTCCTCCCCCCATTTACACCCAATCACACCCAATCAAACGACAGTTCGTAGACGGGTCGATATGAACATGGATTCAAATATTCCAGATGACGCCCTCATTCCTTGGTGGGATATAGAAGTCCCTGACACCGACATATATGGAAGTGAAGAGTCTGAACAACTTCAATTCGCGCCGTATATGGAACGTGACGACTCTGGGTCCAGCTACACCTCATACTCGAGCAATAATACCACCAGAACATTCGGGTCCCTTGATAGCAATAGCTCGTTCTCATCCTACGGGAGCTTCATTCCTCAAGCAACTTCGAGCTCGCCATCTAGTGGTTACACTATTCATCAAGATTATTCACCTGTCGGCTCAGTGTCTGGTTCAGCAAGTCTGTATAACTACCAACTCCCCGCTTATTACAATCAAACTATGTCGAAACCATTGTTTGATATCGAGAGAGACGGCGATCCAAATATTTCTTGGTGGATGTACTACGATTTCCACGTCGGAAAAGAAGGAGCATATCACATTCTTCAGCCAGGATATCTTCCATCTGAGAAGTTTCCTGTAAAACGCTTCTCAGAGAAGGAATATGAGTGAGTCCCACATACACCACACGTCCTACTTTTAAGTCCTCTGTCTAATACAAAACAGTGAGAAAGGAAATTTAGTCCACAAATGCTACGTGCCAAAATGTACATCAAAGCCCGTCAGACGCCCCTTCGACCTCGAGCGGCACTTCACCACTGTGCACGGCAGAGGAAGGGCCGAGCGCCATTTCTGCGACTACCAGAAGTGCAAGCACAAAGAAGCCTTCGACCGGAAAGATCACTGTCGCGAGCACTACCGGGAGTACCACCGCGAAGACCTCGTAAAGAACCGGCAAAGAGACGTCGCGCTATGGCTCGAGGACAGGAACGTCGTGGCGAGCTGGTGGAGATGCTCGAAATGCCTGAAGCGGAATCAAACGGAGAGCGGGTGGAAGTGCGGTGGAGACTGCAAGCAGATGTGCGAGAAATCGAGGATTACTGCGAGGAAGTCGAAACTGAATGAGATGGAATCGAAAGAAGAGGCCGAATCGTCGACTTCTGCGGGCGCCTCGCAGCCGTTTGTTCAGGGTTGTGGGAATTGTGAGAATGGGTGGTTTCCTGATGAGGCGAATCCGCATAACTGGGTGGCTTGTCTTGTCTGTAGGCCAGAGGCTTCAGAAGAGATGGTTACGTGGTGAAATAATGGAAGGCTTTCGGGGGAATATCGGCAGGCACGGTGATCTCTCGGTTACGATGTACTCATACTGTGTGTTTATGAAGGGATGTCATTGATATGGGAAAGTAACAGGAGTTTGAGAATGGTTTCCTTATTTTTGTCTGCAGAGAGTTGCCTGAACTTTCATTGGATTGTCAACGGCTGGTAATGAGTGATGCGGACAGGAAATGCAGATGGAGTTGCGGTTAGACTTAGAAGTGCCATATGGAATTGGCCGGAGTGGCAGTTCAGGCATATTACAGATATCCCGTGTAGACCTATTCACAGCTTTTGATTTCAATTATTTTCTCCATACTTCTGCCGTCTGCTTCTCTCTCTCCAGATTCTCATATTGACTTCCCTCGACGAGGCGCTGACAAGCCAAAGTTCTGCCCTTATCCACCGCCTTGCCATACGCCCCAACACAGTGAGACGTGAGATAGGTCCAGATGGACTCACACTTCGGACCAACGCACAACTATGTAGACCAATGTCTCCACCGCCGGTGGTGAGCCTTGCCATTTCCCCGATGCATATAACGTAACTAATAAACCGTGAAGACCCCATCGCCTCACCGGTTCATAATCAAAAACCCTAGCCGACCCGCCCCAAGTCAAAATGCACCCCAATCCAGCGCGCCTCAGTTCAAGGCCACACCAAGGTTCTCTTTTGCAGCCTCACAGGGCGTAGGTACTACTGGCTCTCAGCACGCTGCAAGCACGCCTCGATTTAACACGGCTGCGAATGCGGGGCAAGTGAGCGGCCATCGTGGAAAGGAGGATGAGCAGGATGATCACGTGGCAAGATTAAATGAAAGGCGTCGAGCGGCATATGCGGATTTACTCTCGCAGACATGGGATGACGAGGAGGAGGGAGCCTTTCAAAGCCCTGCATTGAAACGCAGGAGGCTAAGCGTGGAGCCTATCCTCAGCTCCCAGCCTTACGTTGGTGAGGAGTATGGCGATACCAATATCGACTCCGAGCAAGAGGATGAAGAACGCGACCAACAGCCGCAGGCTCATGGGATGGATGATGATTTCGAGGATTTACTCTCTATGGAACCACCAATTCTGTCATCGCCACCACCCCCGGTCCATCGCCCTCTTCCCACAGCGCCACGCTTCGTCCTTTCGACACCTGCCAAGCCCACGTCGTCTATGCCAGCTCCTATCGAGTCTACCGATACGTTCCTCCGACCACCGCGCTTCAAGCCTCCAGATGAAGAGCACGAAGCTGCTGTGGAGCCTCTCCCAGAACATTTCTCCCCGCGGAGGAGGGGCCAGAAATTCTTGGCTGGTGGACTAGCTGCGGAGGTCAGAGGCTGGCTCGTTGACCTTGAGAGTCAGGCAACAAGAAGTGCCAGGAACCCTGTTAAAGATGATGGATGGAAGATTAAGATCGCGGTAGATGAAGTTACGGGAGGCCATGGGGCTGGGATGACTCTCGTCAGGGGTCGGCGTGTGGGCAGCAATGCTGAGGCGACAGATTTATACCCGATTCATATGATGCTTGGAGGAGAGGAGGGGATGAGTGAGGGGATTAGAAAAGGGGAACAAGCAGCGGTGGGAAAGGTGATTGGTGTCAAGGGGCCCGCTTGGGAGATTGATATTGATGGTGTAAGATGGGGGGTGAGTGCCGCTTGGAAGGTGCTTAATTGACGTGGCCTATGAATACGATTATGTATGCTGTATGGAACGAAGGAATGAAAGGGGTCGCTAGCCATGTATCAAAAATTAGCGTTCTTATTATGCTACATATAATATTACAATCATCGTATAACTCTTCAAATAGGGTTCAGAAGTCATGATACGTGCCACCACAGTATTACCCAGCCCCGCCGATAAGCGATTACGTAGCCCTCCAGGTAACCGCGTTACATCGAACATCCAAAAAGCCGAGCATATGTATCCAAACCATCACCCTTTGCGCACGAGGCAAGAATAAAGTCGCATCCATCAAACGCACCAGGCAAACATTACCCATGGCACGAGTCCTCGTGTATTCCATCGCGCTCGTCGCGTTCCTAGGCGGTTCGTCCCCTCCCGACCCTCGAGACCACCCCCGCATTTTGTACGCACACATGCTAACAACCATCAAGCAACCGTCCTGACATTAACGTCCATCTTCCTGCCTTACTGGCTTACCATCGACTCGCCGATCACTCCGGATGATCACCTCAGCATAACATACGGCCT
This sequence comes from Pseudogymnoascus sp. VKM F-4516 (FW-969), assembly GCA_000750815.1. Lineage (NCBI taxonomy): Eukaryota > Fungi > Ascomycota > Leotiomycetes > Thelebolales > Thelebolaceae > Pseudogymnoascus > Pseudogymnoascus sp. VKM F-4516 (FW-969). Next base: position 15,519 of record JPJZ01001083.1, on the reverse strand, counting down.
TCATCGCGCCTGCAGCTCCCTCACCAACTCGTGCCGCCCCTTCCCGTCCTCAACCGACTGTCTCCGTCTGTCTTCAGATGGACCTGATTTCTGCACCATCTGGCGCTCCTCGGCCTTTTTGATGTCGTTCACTGGCATTCTCGAGATCGTCACCCTTATTACATTCGGTATCATACTTGCCGGCGGCCTGCAGAAGCGGGCGCAGGGGTGGAAGGTCCTGGTGGGCTTGATGGGAGTGGTGGTCGCTGGGCAGGTGGCGAGCACGGCGATGGTAGCGTATCTGTTGGATTATGATGAGCGGTTCTTCCCTGGGTGGGAGTTGGGGAAGAGCTGGGTTATGGGGACGGTTAGCTGGGCTGTCGTGCTGTGCACGGCTGGAGGGGTGGGCGTTGCGAGTTATCTCTTGCCGCCTGAGGGAGGATATGAGTTGATCCCTAGCGAGAGGGCTGATAATTAATGGGGGGGTGTGGTAATAATAGGATGGACACATATAATGGAAGGATGGAATCGGGTGGATTTTGATGGCGTTTGGGGAACTATGAGTCCGAGATATTTAGAGCGCATCACGACTTCGCATTTTGCGGGCAAAACTTAGCTGATGTTGGTTCTATTGAGCTGTTATCGTCTTAACAGGGATGTCAGTGTTCATAACCAGATTTAATAATTTTATTCATCACATTTTTTTATTTCATTTTATTTGGTTGAGATATTTATCGTAGATAAATAAAGCGGATGATGCAAGAATATTAGCTTAAATTCCATTTTGATACCAGCAATTCAAGCAAATATAATCTATGCCCCTAGTTCTACTTCCGAGTCACTGTGCTTGTTGATTATAGTTCCGAGTGATTGAACGCTTTTATATTAATCATAGTTGCTGTAATTGCTAGCTGGTGTGCACGCTCTCCACACCTTTGGGTGGCATACGTATACAGACAGCTACAAATTAATCAAATAGCAAGGCACAAAACAACCAGCATTGTGCGCTTCCATTTATATTCTTCCAGAGATAATTCACTTCAGGCAGTTGTGGTTAGGAATAACTTACAGTATTGGGTTCCAGCGGGAAACGGGAGGATCCGCGCGCCAAGAATCTGGGGTCGAAGCTACGTAATGTCCTACAGCAATGTCTGAGTGTAACCTTCAAAACGGTCATTGCGCATCAAGCACCCACGAAGAGTTCACCGGCAATGTGCTCTTCAGCATGAGTCCGCAAGCCGCTCCCGCTGGACCCTCTACGCCTTTAATTCGAAAGTCTCGAAAGATATCGAGGCGTAGCGTAAGTTTATCCTGTCCAGTATCTCGACGCGATGGGGGAGGGGCATTGACAAGAACCCGATAGTTTCGAAATGCGACATTCATAATTCCGAGCACGCGAGAGCGTGTGAGACGCCATTTCACCCTTCGAAACTCTGCGAATTTCGATGGACCGCTGGATACGGATCAAACGGCGTCCCTATTACCATTCCACAGGCAGATATCTGCCGGGAATTTCACAAGGGCATTCGAATGTACAAAAGCCTCTGCCAAAGGGCTGTGGCAATGGCTCCAGACGAGACAAGGCAGGGGGGTGATTAAATGTTCGATTGCATATGTTATGGCTTGTATGGCAACGTTTGTGCCGCTTTTGTACAACTTCTTGGGACATGGAGATGGGAAGCATTTGGTTGCGACTATCGTGGTGTATTTCCACCCAGCGCGCTCGGCAGGGTCTATGATCGAAGCGGTGATGCTTGGTACTATTGCATTCCTATACGCCGTTTTTATATCCGTGGGATCAATGGCAGTGTCGGTGCTCTGCGAAACACAATTCGAGCTCATAGAGTTAGGCTACACCCTCGTGCTCATCATATTTGTTGGAGGTGGCTTGGGCCTCGTTGGGTGGACAAAACAAAGAATGAGTTCGCCTTTGGTTGGTGTAGCTTGCAGTCTGGCAAGTTTGGCTATTATAACGGTTGTGACAAAGGAGAACGCGGTTCAGACTGGGATTTTCTCCGACGACAAGATTACACAGGTCATGAAGATGCTGATCATGGCGATGACCATAACGACCATTGTCAATCTGGTCTTTTGGCCTATTTCTGCAAGACAAGACCTCCGGCAGAGTATGATTGATACTACATTCGCAATTTCTGCCTTGCTCACAACAATCACCACCAGCTTCTTGCAAGGCTCCGACGACGAACTGAAATCGGCGGCCTTTCGAGCTGCTACAAAACGGTATACTTCCGAGTTTACGGCGCTCTCAAAAAACTTAAGGGAGGCAAAAGCGGAGCATTACGTCCTTGGAACGGAAGGTCAGTATCGCATCGAAAGAAAAATTGTGAACTGCATGGAGAGACTGGCTCAAGATATCGGTGGCCTTCGCAGTGCTGCTACGACCCAGTTCACTCTTCTCCAGGAAACTTTTGGCAATGGCAATGCTGGGGTTATGAGCCCCAAGAAGCCATCTGGGATGGGCAGCTATGGAACCATAACGGGAACCACGAGAGCCAAGCTGGAGCGATTCAACTCCTTAACGGCCATTGAAGAAGCTGCGGAAGAGGATAGCGGAAGGGAAGAGTCCTCATCACGACCTAGCCTTGAACGAAGCGGCACTATGGATTCGGAGGCCGACTTCATGACTATTCGCACGCCAAGTGATATATTTGCACGATTTTTAAGACATCTCGGACCTTCGATGAAGTCATTAGTGTTTACTATGCAGCAGATCCTCGATGAACTACCATTTGGCGCTGGACCGGAGTTCAAGATTGTTATCAATGAGAACTTTTTGCTCAGTCTGAGTGATGCGTTGGAGATGTATAGGACAGCGCGCGCCGAGGCACTAACACAATTGTACAGAGCTAAAGATCCAGAGAGGGAGAAGAGCGTAGAGGCCGATTTTGAGGAGGTGGCAGCCAGTTGTGGCCATTACAGTTTTTGTCTCCAAGATTTTGCCGAAGGCATCCAAAAGTATCTAGAAGTCCTCGAAGAGCTCAAGGTGGAATTACAAGAACCGCAGAAAAAGTCCTGGCACTGGCTGAAGTTCTGGTCGCGGGAAAAAGTGGATCGAGAGACAGGTATGTCCAAGCAATTGATATCGGAATAACCTTGAATGGTACTGACACCCCCCTAGAATCCGATCTCGCCCAGAACAGCAACGACATTTTCTACACAAAAAAAATCAAGAAAGCAAATCTGAAGATACCAAAGGCGCGTCGGATTCCAAAACGCTCGCTCTCTCGCCGGCTCTACACCGTTGCTGCGTTTCTCGAACGCGAAGATATCCGCTATGCAATTAAAGTAGGGGTTGGCGCTGCCCTATGGGCCATGTTTGCCTTCATTCCGGCCACGCGACCATTTTATGGGTTCTGGCGCGGGGAATGGGGTCTCCTTTCGTACATGTTGGTGTGTTCCATCACGACGGGCACTTCAAATACAACAGCAATGGCCCGTACTAGCGGCACCTTGATTGGCGCCGCGATTGCTATAATCATTTGGGTTATCTGCCAAGGTAACGCATATGCCTTGGGATTCTGTGGGTGGCTTGTCTGTCTAGGCGGCTTCTACATTATTGTGGTTGAAGGTAGAGGCCCCTTTGGTCGCTTTATCCTGCTCACCTACAACCTCTCCGCGCTCTATGCGTACTCTCTCAGTATACGGCAGGGAGAGGACGACGACGACGAGGGCGGCGTCAATCCAATCATCACAGAAATCGCACTCCATCGTGTCGCCTCCGTAGCCTGCGGCTGCCTCTGGGGTCTCTTCATCGTCCGCGTCATCTGGCCCTACTCCGCGCGCTCGCACTTCAACGAAGGCCTCTCAACGCTCTGGCTCCGCATGGGTCTAATCTGGAAGCGGGACCCCCTCTCCGCCATCCTCGCCTCAGACATCCAAGCCAGCTACATGAACCTGACCGACGAATTCGCGCTGCAAGCGCAGCTGAAGCACCTCGACTCGCTGCGGGCGTCGGCGAAGGGGGAATTTGAACTACGTGGCCCATTTAAGTCGGCACCGTTTGCGAGGGTGATGGAAAGTACGAGGAGGATGCTGGAGGCGTTTCATGCGATGAATGCGGTGATTGCGCAGAATCTTGTGGCGTCGCCGGGGGAGATTGCGCTGCTGAGGTTTACGGTTGAGGAGAGGAAGGAGTTGTGTGGTCGGATTTGTCATCTCTTCCAAGTGATGGCGAGTAGTTTGATGTTGGAATACCCTGTTGCGGTTAATGATGCTATGCCTAGCATGAGGAGTCCGAGAGATAGGCTGCTGAGCCGGATTTATAAATTTAGAAGTTGCGAGGTGGGTGTTGGGGCTATAAAGGACAAGGCAGAGGACGAGCGGAATGCTGAAGGTGTGAGAGAGGGCGGCTGTGAGAGGGAGGAGTGGATGGCTGTGGCGAAGGATGAGGATTACGCCTTACTATATGCCTATGCTCTTGTGACGGGCCAATTGGCAGAAGAGATCGAGAAGGTAGAGAAGGAGATTGAGAGCTTATTTGGCGTTCTAGACGAAAGTCGATGGTAACTCAGGGCGTTTGGTTTGGGTTTTGGGTGTGGGTGGGTGGATAGCTTTGGTATGGGCTCCTGTCTGGATAGGTAATAATAGATGGGCGGTAATATAAACCGGTAGAAGGATTGTGTATTTATTATGTTTTTATCATTCATGGACCGTAACGCGGCGCTATGCAACTGTTTTATCTAATATCAAAGACACTCATGTCATTCATAAACGACTCCAGCCCGATTCCTAACCTCGACAATTCCAGTGACCCCATAACACGCCCAAAGTACTCGCAACAGCAACCTGTGCCACACGGACTAATATCCAACCTCTCTCACCCTGCCCGTCTTTTCCTTGACATCGTATTCGACCCAGCTAGCCATATTCCTCTTGCCACCCCCTGTCAACCTCCCCGGGTTCATAACACAGCATCCCTCATACTTTTCCACAAATGCATTTGCTTCCGCATCACATGCCACTAACGCAGACGGCAGCGGATACAACTGTAGCGCGCTAGCATAATCCCACAGGACCGGGCGATCGGTGAGTCTGAACGGCGACAAGTGTCCCTGATCCAAGAGTGTCTGCGTAAGTTTCCTAGCCGCGTGTATGGATGGATCTTCTTGCGCATCAGCATCGCTGTCAAGGCCCTCAGACGGATCTTCAGGTGCCGGTGCGGAGGCAGTTCGAATAGCATGTCGACGGAAACGACTGGAGATGTCGTCGCGGAAAAGCACCATCTCATGCGTAGGCCCGAATAGACACAATCGTGCGGGATTTGATGTCCAGATCGCCTCGCCGTCAAGTCTTGGAGGGGGATTGGCGCCTGCGTCTTTCCGGGCCTCCGAGTTGGCGGTCACGAAGGCCTTGTGCACCCTCGTTGTGAATATTGAAGGAACGGGTTCGTATGGGAGTGGTCCTGCGGCGCCGGCGGAAAAGGAAGAGTTCCAGGCGTCGTGGTCGCCCGGCACGAAGACAAATGTGCAGTTGGATAGAAGCACTGGGAAATTGGAGAGAGTGGCGGCGAGGATGTCGAAGTATTCCTTATATTCGACGGGTCCTGTGGCGGCGAGGGCGAGAGAGGGTTGAGAGATGAAGTTTCCGAGGAGAATGAAGGTCATGGGGAGTGATTCGAGAGGTAGGAGAGAGTAGACTGAGAGTACCTTGGCGAGGGCGGAGACGGTGTGTGGATTATCGAGAGTGAGGTCGCCGAGGATGGCGATGTGGCCACGATTTGGGACTGGTTTGGAGGCTGCTAGTTGTGTTTCTGGCTGAGATTGGGAATCGAATAGCGGAGGAGGTGGGGGGGGTGAGAGTATTCGAGATTCTAGTTCTCGCATGCTCTGGCCCCTTTCCCTTTCGCTGCCCAAGCCGAGGAAATCAACCCACCCAAAGCCACCACCAGTGGTGATATCGCCTCCTTCACCTTCCCCTACCGTGCCAAGTGTGATATGGCGTTTCTCTGCTATCGGCGTCCCTACCATCGTTCCAATGAACTTGCCACCGACGGTGCCTCCGATACCCCCTCCCCCACCAAGGATGGAGCTTGTCGTGACCTCCTCGTCTTCGTATATGCCGTCGACAAGGACAATCATGCCCGGAACAAACCATGTTGCGTCTGGTTCGGAAACCTGCGCATGGGTTAGGTCGAGACTTATGGAGCCGGTGAGGTCGGACAGCGCAAGGGTGCCAGTTGGAGAAATGGTTAAGAGGCCAAGAAGGAGATGAGGGGTGCCGGATCTGCCAAGGAGGTTGGCTATGGGGGTTAACCGGTGTGTCTGCTGGGTCGTAATCATAGAAGAGGAGCTGCGATGCAACGTCGGCGCGCGGTTTGCCGTTGGGACCTGGAAGGACTCGGTGCGAAGAAGGCGCTGATGGATAATGTTGTAACGGTTTCGGAAGAGCTGTGTCTTGCTCGCTGTTGAGGGAAGCAGTGAGGGCTTCGTATTGATTTTATCATAGTGCTTCGTCTTGAAGTTGTAAAGTAGCCGTGGTTGTTCTCGCGCCCCTATCACTTTCATATGACTTCGTATGTCGCTCAGGTTGCTCGCCGTATCTCCAGGTTTGGCAGGGCCGCGGGCAGGATTTGGGCCATCTATCCTAAGCTCATGGGTAATCCTGCCACCCTTCATTCGCCCGGAAAGCTCTTTGAAAACTGTCCCAAGGTATTCTTGATCGTCTGGCGCATCTATAATAACTCTTCCCGTGTCCTTGCAATGCTGAGCAACAAAGTTCAGCACCGCTTCCGCAAGACCTTCTCTCCATTTTGAACCACAGTTCCTCCCAATAAACGTAGTCAGCTTCTGCAAAGCTGACGATGTAATGGTGAGCCCATGTTTTTTCGTCAGAACTCGGAATGCGACTGGGCGAAGTATGGCAATCGGAAGCTCGATCGGGAGGATGCTGGGTATGGGACCGTCTAATCCGCCGCGAACTGGATGGTGCGGAGTTGAAAAAGCTGGAGAGGACGAAGGAATCGGGTTTTCTTTCTCAGTGAATCGCCTCATTGTGATGTGGTGTGCTTTGGCAAGCACAAAGTGACCGACGACGTTGTGCAATTATGGTGCATGTCGCGTAAATTCGAGGTTGGCCCTGGGAGACGCGTTTTGGTCATTTACGCGTATCCGCTGAACCCCGCAGGGCTGGCTCCCCTCCCATCAAACGACGACGAGCGGTTACATTCCGTCCACAACCAACACGAGCACTATAAAACAGCAACTTCAATATGCTTACGACTCATGGACAGCATTCTATTTTGCAGGGCTGGTGGATGCAGTCGCTAATATAGTCATTGAAGTATCATTGACTATAACGACTTATCATATTTCCAACAATGCCGTCAAGTAACACCATACACGTCCCGTCCCGTTGTTCGCCAATATATTCTCCTACTTCCACAGCTTCAAAGCCCACACCTTGGTTTTACTGGCCTCCTGCTCTCTTTCCTTTTCCAATTCTTCATCTTTCGCCCTCTCCCTCTGTCTGCGTCTTTCCATCCCGAGCCTCAGTTCTGCCACAAGCCCAGGATTGTCTCTCCGGATTCCTGCTTCCAAATTCCTAACAACACCGCTCGTGCCACTGGCCGTTGCTTCTTTTGGCAATACATCCACGGACGAATATTGAGAAGAACTGGGGTGAGTAGGCTCAGCAGTCTGAGTGGTTCCTTGGGAAGTTTCGGCGAACGTTGGTACACGCGGCCGCAACAACGACCGTGGGGGAATTGGAGGAGGAGGGGTATCGGCAGGAGGAAGATCCGCCCATTCTTGGTATAGCTTTTCCATTTGCACTTTCTCTTTGCTTGGTTGCTCATTCGACGATCTCTCAATATGTGTTGGCGGAAGTAAGTCTGTTTGCTTTTCTGTTTGTCTCGCCTGTCTTTGTTCTTTCACTTCAATTATCTTTGAACCCGTCTGATCACGGTGCAATTGTTGCAGCTCTGGCTCTATGAGGCTTAGGTACTCGCTCACTCCAATATTTACTGGTGGCATCTGCTTCACATTGTTGAACTGCGGCCGTTGTTGTTGGTGTTGTGCCAAAATCATACGGGTCAATGCATCTCTCTCTGCGTCTTTCTCTCTCTCTAGCTGTTCCAATTGTGCAGCCCGAACTTTCGACCTCGAATCTCCAGGTACTCTCGAAAATGTGTCTGGCAGTGCGTCAAGCCATCGAAGCACCCTTCGTTCGGTTCTGCGCTCTGCTTCAATAGCAGAAACCGCGTCCATTGTCAGTTTCAGTTTTGGTTGGACATCGCTCGTCGATGAGGTGGGGCGCCGGTTCTTGGGCTGTGCGAAGAAGTCGATGCAGTAGAAGAAATCTTGTGGTATTATGTATTGTTTAGCAGTTACCTTTGAGCTACTCATTGTAAGGCAACCAGCCGGGTTGCCAGATCGCTGACATGAGCGGGACTAAGGGGTTGTTCACAGTGAAATCCCCCGCCAGTGTGGGAACATTCTCTGAAAAGACTGTGAATCCTACATACTCAACCTTCGGTGACACCGGTCCACACGGGACTGTGGCCTTCCTGCCCCTGAAGTAATACTGTAGGGGCAGCCAGAGGAGAGTGAATGGGCTTCAATTTAATGAGACCTTTGGCTTCTTACTCAAAACCATACTCAAAATGCTCTCCCACCTCTTTGGTATTAACTTTTGACGGCATATTTTGACACTATGGAAAGCTAGGATTCACAGATTGGGACATTCTCGTCATTGGAGATAAACGATTGAACTGGAACCATTGAATGGCAATGTTGTTGTTGTTATCCTCGGCGGCATGAATAATACTATGCTCATGCCAATCCACATCAGCTTCTCAGATTATGTCACGAAAGGGCGGCATACTGGAACTTCAAAGTCATATCTTTATATTTTAGATTATTGAAGAGTCCCCAAGTCAATCCCATCCTTAATAGAGAGCAACTTTGTAAAACAATATGCAGAATAGGAGAACGATCGTTAAAAATGCATGACTAATCCCAGACGCCTGCGCTTCGAGATCCCATCCATGCCATAGCCAAACATATATTTACACAGTGTGCTTCGACATGCACTCTCGTACTGTAACAATGGTGCCTCCATACACCTTCCTTCCCGATCTTACACTGGCGAGGCCGGTCTCCGACATTGGGCTAGCCCACATGGGATATGCCCTGCTCACTCCTCCTTGTCAACTTGATGCTTCTCGTCTTTCCACGCCCGCTTGACGGCGGAGTCTCCGCTAAACAAGGCTTCCCGGTCACGCCTCATCCCTTCCAGTCCTCCCATCAGCCCTCCGTTTCGTAGCCGTTCCAGTACAATCATCATTCCCATCTTGCTCTTGCCCTGGCTATCGATAGTCCTTCGGCTAGCGATGGCCTCAATGCTTCGCTGAATACCAGCAGTCGACCAGCTAGCAAGAAATCCCTTCTTCGGTTCTTCATCAAGATTTGCATTCGCTTCATCCGCTTCCACCTTTCGTGCCTCGGCCCTAGCCCTCAGTCTCTCACCCAGACGTGACCGGAATTTAATCGAGGTAGCCACAGCCGTCGTGCCTGACTGCATATCATCCAGGGCGACCTTGTTGCCCGAGGTCTGGCGGGTATACACCTGTTTCTCCACCACGCTCAGGATGCCCGTCCAATCCAGGTTTCTGGACTCAGTCTGCATCCATCCCTCCTTCGCATCGACGGTGCTCGTTTCGAGGATATAAGAGGAGCTCGAGCCGCCAGCGACGTTGCCCTGGACGGACTTGGGGAGGAGCTTGAGGATGGCGGGAGGCAGGCGCGAGCGCTTCAGGTGGATGCGCGTTGTGCTCAGACGGCCGGTCTCGGGGTCGACGTGGCGGTCGATCACATCGCTGGAGAGGACATGCGTGCTGTATGGGTTTGGGTAGCGGAGGAAGTAGGCGAGGGCGACGGCGGGGAAGGAGTAGTCGTAGGTGAAGTTGGTGTCGAAATATTTTACCATTGCGGCGGTGGTAAGGAGCTGTTTAGTAGTACATTGAGAAGCGAATTGGGTGGCTTGGTATATGTATTCCAAGGATGAGATGTCGTAGAGATGTGGGATGGTGGTGGTGGTGGTGAGGAGGAGGGGGGGAGGCGTTTATAGGGTGACGTTTTGGTGGTGAGCTCACAAACTTCTTCCTGAACTTCCGGATGCTGGGCTGCGTGACATTCGGCCAGTCGGATTTACTGTAACTAGCCTTACCCCGGATTCGCTTGATTGGTACAAAGCGCCAATAAAGCCGACGGCAATCCCCGCGTTGGAGTCGTGTGAGGGGAAAATACAAGGATAAGTACGATATATATGTGCAGAACGAGTATAGAGTTATCAAGGAGTTTTACGACGATAGAGAATATTATCAGTGATGGTCATGAGCTTTCTGCTAGCCATTATAAGGTCTTAACGGATGGTCGATCGACATCTGACAGCAACCTTATTATCATGTGACATACCGCCTACCTAATTAAAATTCTGCCCATTTTGTAACAAAGAGTCACATTGAACCCCTCCATTTATCCCACGAAAGGCACAAATAGTCCACAAAATCCCCTCAGAGTCGGCCGATCGAATACGAACAACTGCAAATACTACTGAGACCTTTACTTAGGTTGATTTTGCATATTTGCGTACTACACAATATGGCCGAACCAGCGATTGCTCCCGAAACTGCGCCGGCGCTCCCCGCAAACGCAGCGAACAAACAACAAATCGACCCTTGGAACGTAAAAGGCGAAGTTGGAGCTGATGGAATAACGAAGGCCATTAACTACTTGAGTTTGGTAGAGGAATTTGGCACAAAACTGTTGGCGGATGACGGGATACTAGAGAGATTTGAGAGGGTGACTGGGCACAAGCCACATCGCTTTATGAGGAGAGGGATTGTCTTCAGTCATAGAGATCTGAACCTCATCCTTGACCGTTATGAGCGCGGCGAGCCATTCTTCTTGTACACTGGAAGAGGCCCAAGCAGTGATAGCATGCACATTGGCCACACCGTTCCGTTTGAGTTTACAAAGTAAGTTTCCCATGAGTCCACGTTGCGCCAATGCTAAAGTCTATAAGATGGTTACAGGATGTCTTCCAAGTGCCTCTTATTATTATGATGACAGACGACGAAAAATATCTCTTCTCTGAGAAGCGCACGATAGAGGAAGTCCAATCATACACGAGAACCAATGCTGCCGATATCATCGCTGTGGGATTCGACAAGAAGAAGACGTTTATCTTCAGCGACTATGACTACATGGGAGGAGCCTTCTACCGCAATGTTACTCGCATCTCAAAGCACGTCACACTGAATGTTGCTCGCGCAGTTTTTGGATTTAACGACAGCTCGTGCATCGGCAAGATTCACTTTGGCGCAGTGCAAGGCGCCACTTCATTCGCATCCTCGTTCCCACACATCTTTGGCACTGATGAGACGAAGACCCATCAGATTCCGTGCTTGATCCCCTGTGCCATTGATCAAGATCCATACTTCCGGTTGGTTTATTCCCGCTACTGCGAATCAACTCCATACTTACTGTGATAGTTTAACTCGTGACGTGGCAGCTCGCCTCCACTTCGCAAAGCCGTCCCTCATTCACGCTAGATTCCTCGATGCCCTGCAAGGCCCTGGCACGAAGATGAGCGCAAGTGTTGATTCTAGCGCAATCTTCATGAAGGATACCCCCAAGCAGATCAAGACCAAGGTCAACAAGTACGCATTCTCGGGCGGCAAAGTCTCGGAGGCGGAGCACCGGGAGCAGGGAGGTGATACCGACGTGGACGTTGCATACCAGTACCTGACATTCTTCCTTGAGGATGATGCAGAGTTAGAAAGGATCAAGATTGCATACCAGAAGGGAGAATTGCTGACGGGAGAGCTGAAGGCGCTGTGCATTGCTGAGCTGGAAAAGTATGTGCTGGGCTTCCAGGAGCGTCGCTCGGTCATCGACGACGCTGTGATTGACAGCTACATGGAGGTCAGGCCCCTGGAGTGGACAGGCAACCCCAACCCCATTGCAGCAGCTGCTCCAGCTGCTCCAGCCGCAGGGTCCGAAGTAGCCGGAGGGTCGGCTGATGGTGCACCGAAACTCACTAAGAACCAGGAGAAGAAGCTGGCCAAGGAGAAGATGATTGCAGACAAGAAGGCAGCAAAGGAAAAGGAGAAGCAGCAAGAATGAGAGAAACAAGTAGAGTGAAATTTATGAATGATGATGTAGCAGGGTGGAAGTACATAGAGAAGCCGCCCGTGGGGATGGGGAAGCAATGAATGCCATAAAGTTTGTTGGCTGCAACAAAGTAGATGGCGCACAGTGGATTGCCGTTATTGCCGTTACCTTTATCATTGCCGTTGGTTGTACTTTCTATAAATGATTTGAATAGCCTCGTCAGCTGAAAGGAGAGTTTCATATTTTTGGACCCCAAAGACGGCCCCCAACGGGAGACCTGATTCTTGTCTCAGCCCTACCTTACGTATTGGATGGTGGCATTTGGCGACGGGAAGCACTGATTGGAGTTTCGCGTAGGGCCAAAGGATTCAGTGGCACCTGAAGATGTACCTCGTACCTCAACATAGCCCCACCACGGGTCACTCCCGATCAGAGCTGACCCTCAGCCATAAACACCCCTCTTACTGTATCTTACTATATTTTCTGTATCTACTCTTCACTGCCGAACTTTTATATATTTACTCGTTTATATACGTTTATTCGCGTTTTCACGTTCATTTACTTTACTTGAAACCAATATTTGCGGTGATTTACATTAGCTAAACATCGTGCAGTTTCTTGATGCGACACCCATAGCCCCGTCTGACAAGCATCAGTCACCCCGCTCGTCTCATTCGAGCTTGCCACACACCCCTCTAGTCGCGCGCCTACAGCTCGACCTCTTTCAAACAAAGCCACCACCCTCGAAATTTCAAGAGCCCCCAACTCCCAAGAAGGCTCTCCAGGTGGTATATTTCGAGATACCTGCCGTTTAAAAGTACCTGCCGTCCTCCGAAGAACGCCTCGTTGTACTCGCTCAACTACAGCCCCGCACTTACTACAACCAACTCCCAACCATGGCAGACCTCGGATTACAGGGTCGCAAGACCTTCAAGGTCTTCAACCAAGACTTCATTGTTGATGAGAGATACGTTGTGACGAAGGAACTGGGCCAGGGAGCTTATGGTATCGTATGGTGCGTATATGGCAACATTTTGTCAACTCAGCAGCTGGTACAGATGGATGCTGACATGTGCTCTCAGCGCGGCGACGAACCAACAAACAAACGAAGGCGTTGCAATTAAGAAGGTCACGAATGTTTTCAGCAAAAAGATCCTGGCGAAGCGTGCATTGCGAGAGATTAAGCTGCTCCAACACTTCAGAGGGCATCGCAACGTATATATACACTACTACCGACTCCGGAGGGCTCAGCTGACGATGACAGATAACATGTCTTTATGACATGGACATTCCGCGACCAGACAACTTCAATGAGACGTACTTATACGAAGGTTGGCATATGAGACCCAAGCACATGTCGCTCTATATACTGACGTTGGCATATAGAGTTAATGGAGTGCGATCTCGCGGCCATCATCCGGTCCGGTCAGCCCCTCACCGACGCCCACTTCCAGTCCTTCATCTACCAGATTCTGTGCGGACTGAAGTATATCCACTCGGCCAATGTGCTACACCGTGACTTGAAGCCTGGAAACCTGCTCGTCAATGCCGATTGTGAGCTGAAGATTTGCGATTTTGGCCTCGCCAGAGGTTTCTCTGTCGACCCAGAGGAGAACGCGGGTTACATGACGGAATACGTCGCTACAAGATGGTACCGTGCACCAGAGATTATGCTCTCATTCCAGAGCTACACGAAAGCCAGTATGTGTAAATGCCATCCATGTCCTATTGCCAATGCTAACTCCTCTCAGTTGATGTATGGTCCGTAGGCTGTATTCTCGCCGAACTCCTCGGCGGCCGCCCCTTCTTCAAGGGCCGCGATTACGTCGACCAGCTCAACCAGATTCTCCACATCCTCGGCACCCCCAACGAGGAGACCCTCTCCCGCATCGGCTCCCCCCGCGCCCAAGAGTACGTGCGCAACCTCCCCTTCATGGCCAAGCGCCAGTTCTCGCACCTCTTCCCCAACGCCAACCCCGATGCACTGGACCTGCTAAACCACATGCTCGCCTTCGACCCCTCCTCCCGCATCTCGGTCGAGACGGCCCTCGAGCACCCGTACCTGCACATCTGGCACGACGCGTCCGACGAGCCTGGGTGCCCGACGACATTCAACTTCGACTTCGAGGTCGTGGAGGACGTGGGCGAGCTGCGCAAGCTCATCCTCGACGAGGTCGCCATGTTCCGCGCCCAGGTGCGCGTGCAGCCCGCGACGCAGCATGGCGGCGGGTCCGCGCAGGCGGGGCAGGTCCCGATGCCGCAGCAGGGCGGCGCGTGGGGTGCTGAGGACCCAAGGCCGCAGGAGGCGGGGTATGGAGGGCAGCAGGCGGGGCTGGAGCAGGAGTTGCAGTATGGGCTTGATGCTATGCATGGGTAGATTTAGGGGGTGTCTTTATGTCTTTAGACGAGCTTACGAGTTGGGAAGAGGTGGATTTGATGACGGTGGATGTGGAGGATTCTATTTGTTTAATTCTCCTAATGAATACAGAGCGTGCGAGAAATTGCTATATTTTTGACATAAACCAAAACTTAAAGAGAGCGAGATGAGCGGAGTTGGAAGTTGGACAGAACAAACGGGGGGTTAGTTATCAGACAGAGAAGTATCAGACAGAGCAGGCAAGGAGGGAGAGAGGGAGCCAAGACCAAAATATTTGTATTTCTTTACATATTTCCAGACCATTTATTCTCACATTACTTGGACCCCATCAGCGGCTTTGGCTACGGCATATGAGGTGTCATATTACCTTGCTTCCTGGCAGGTAAGCACCATAACTGCCATACATAAACCATCACATATGCGCGGCGTGTCATCATGTACAGTTTGTGTGGTGTGTCCAGGATCAGCGATGTAGGCAGATCTGCACATCCCTTGCCCCCAAATGTCTCACCCACAATCGGGAGACGATCTTTAATCCAACACCACGTTCCTGCTGCTTTCCTCGAGTCGACCAAATAACTTTAGAAATGTGAGATTGTGCTCGTCCGCCGAACAGTTTCGTATAGTTTTTTTTTGGGGGGGAGGAACCAGAGGAGCCAGACACAGCCTCCAACGGCCCGACGGCGGCCAAACAAGGCGGAATACAGTGGGGGCTGTTGGGCCACTTCTGCCACGCTTGTGCGCTTGTTGGAACTGTTGGAACTTCTACGTGGAGCTCCTGTTGGAGGCGCAGTGTCACGAGGAGCTAAACCGCTCTCCTGTCTCGCACAGTAGCACGAGATTGCGCGAGTTGGCTGGAGCGAGACACGACCGCGGCGGGAGAGCTGCGTAGCCGGGACTCACTCTCGAAGAGGCAAACCCCCGACGCGGCAACGAATCAGACCCCATCCCAGGCAGCACATACTTCCACGAGAAGTTGTGGAACCCCGCACGATGCGCAACTCCGTGGATGGATGCGGTGTGTTGGGT